>PISX010008085.1:0-84518 GCA_004024625.1 Mellivora capensis | reverse complement strand
GGGAAAGAGCTGAAACGAGAAGCATCAGTGCCATTTATCAACAAAGGAAAACAATTGCACAAACATCTTTGGTCCTCCCTGATTTTCTCCTAGATTTCTCTTTCATTCATTAGAAGTACACCACATACCCACTGATGGCTGACCTCTGTGAGCACAATGACCATCTCCACAAGCTCCCTTGCCTCTTGGCATCTGAAGATGGGGCCAGGCAAGTGCCAGCAGGAGACTGAGAGACTGAAGCACTCATTACCCTGACTCTCCTGGATGGGCCCCAGTCTGGCAGTGGTGAATCCTGCCTGCAAAGGCCACAGCTCACGTCACCTGGCTCTCTCCTACAGCTTCAGCTCTCACAGAGATGTAGGGCAATCACTATCCCTTCTTGTCTTTGGCTTCTCTCATCAGGTTCCCTTAACCCTTTGTAAATAGTTCCTTTATTTCTTTAGTTAGTCCTTTTGTGACTGATACGTGTTTCTTGAAGAAACCCAGACTAATATGTGGAAGAGCAAATAATTTTGAATACGAAATGGTCTCAGTAAAATTGGGGGAAAAGAAGTCAATAGATACTGGGTAGGAAGTTAGCAAAGAAGAAATCAGTTGGTTGATACAAAATTAAGAAAACTCTTGAACGGCATGAAAAATATGACCTAAGAAAAATTTTAAGGAGTCAATAAATTATTCTTATGTGAAAGTGAATGACAGAGTTTGTGATTATAGGGATTTAGACATAAGAAGGATCACAAAATACACCATCAATGTGTTCATCTTTAAAAAATACTTAAAAATGTGTTCTAATCAAATGGACATATTATGGGCTTTGAAATCAATTAAAATGGGTGTGTTTGAAAATAACTGCAGGGAAATAGGATTTATAAACATTGTAAAGTGCCCATTTTTTTCTGTAAAAACACGTACTATTCAAATAATAGGGACGCCTGGGTGGCTCAGTTGGTTAAGCGGCTGCCTTCGGCTCAGGTCATGATCCCAGCATCCTAGGATCGAGTCCCACATCGGGCTCCTTGCTCAGCAGGGAGTCTGCTTCTCCCTCTGCCTCTGCCTGCCACTCTGTCTGCCTGTGCTCACTCTCTCTGACAAATAAATAAATAAAATCTCTAAAAAAAAAAATTAAAAAAAAAAATTAAAAATCAAATAATAATTCAAAAATAATAATCAAGATTCCATATTTGAAAATATAATGGAGAAATGAAAGGAATGTTGCTTTTGAAGAAGTTTTCAGACGTTAAGACTATACTGTTTATCAGACATTGCTGGAATTATAATCTTACTTTTGAATCCTATCATTGATAAATAAGAAAAGAGAATCACTTTGAAAAAATAAAAGAGAAACAGAGTAGAATTTAAAACAGAATATTCACCCTCTGAAACATTGGGGAGACAAACACCAATGAAAAGAAAGTGTCTATGACAAGAGATAAAAACAAAGGAAACATAAAGAAATTGTAGGTTACAGAACTATGACAAGTAGCCCAGTTACAACAATGGTTGTTAAGTAAAATCAACCTTCTAATCAAACAAGAAATAAAGAGACAAATAAGAAATTCCGACTCTGATGGGGTTAAACAAAATCCTAGTTCGTGGGATCCCTTAAACAGAGGGACACTAATTTGCAGAAGGAACATTATAGGCAAATCATATCAGGTAAATGCAAATAAAATTCAAGGCAGAAATCACTAAGTGCTAAAAAATTAGTCATTTCCAATAAGTAGATTTCATAATATAATCAAATTTATCCTGGAACTCTGTGAAAAAATGAAACTGAAAGAAATATGTAAATTCAAAACTTAAAAATTTAAAGTAAGCCTTGACATATATTCAGAAGTTGTAGGAAATAAATTGACCCTGTCATGTAGAGCAGTACATGAGTCTGAATATTTATTTTATGCTATATGGGTTGAGTTTGTGATATATAAGAATATATTTGTGTTAATAAAATGTGTTTTTGAGCTCTTATAACAGGAGACCAAAAGGAAATTCCTATACTAAATGACCTCTAGATCTCTTAGAGTTCCACAGATTGAATCTATTTCTTTTTCTGCTTTATTTCCAAACTGATACATGACTTGGCAGGTTACTCCCTGGATGCAAGTGAGTATTTTTCTCTTTTTTTGCCTTTCTTTTGAGCCTGCATCGTGTCTTTCAGTCCACTTAGCAACATCTGAAAAATTATTACTTCAGTGGCTCTTCATAGAATGTACCTTTGAGTCTTGCTTCCTATATTATATACATCCTGGGCAACTTCCAGAAAATTATAAGACTATTTCCTTGTAGTATTTTGTCATTTTTAGGCATCTAGTCTTGGCTGAAAATCCAAAGAGGTCAAAATCTCTTAACATTGAGGAATTTATAAAACTCAAGGTAAAAGTTAATTCCCAAAGCTCTCATAAGAAGCGAGCACAACAGTTATGTCTTGATATATAGGTCATACACATATCAGTGGACTAGAATAGAGAGCCCAGAAATAAATCCACACTTATATGGTCAATTAAGTTGAGTTTATTTTTAATTAGCCAACCTGGTTTTATTGACCCAAATGGTCCTCTAAATAAGATGCATTAGAAAAACCATTGAAATCCTAACAGAAAGTCCTTTGTAAAAATGTACATTTTTGTTATCTGCAACACTTCCCTAACCACCAGAATTCCCTATTTCTTGCCTTTGTTTGTAATATTGGGATGAAAATATGCTAGAACAATGTATCTAAATGTGGCAATTACTGTGATCCATTAGAGTAGTGTACTTTCCTATCAGAAAATCCAATAGAAATAATAATGCAAAAGGTTATATGGTTAAATTATGTGTAAGTATGGCTATTGAAAATATTACTTACATCATATAATTAATTTTCTCTTGTGATTTCCCCCTTCTGTTGTTATCTATTTCTAAAATATTGAAAAATGCAAGAGGTTAATAAAGTACTTTTTATACAAAACACAGAAAGTTAAAGAATGATAAATTCAACTGTACTGAAATGTAAAATTTTGTATTTATGAAATATCACCATAAAGAGTACAAAAAATACTCAACAAAACCTCAGAAAAGGTATTCACAATACTTAAACTGACACAAGATGCATATACAAAATATATAAGGAAGTTTCGTGCCTCAATACTAATAACACAACAAAATTGTCCAAAGTCTTAAAGAGGTTCTTCACAGAAGAGCAAAACCCCAGAGAACCCATGAACATATGAAAGAAAAGGTGGTTAAACATCTCACCAGGAGAGTCCAAATTAAACACACGAGATATATTTCAATACTCTTCAGCTCGACAAATATAAAAATGTCTGACAATATCAAGTATTGTGAGGAAATGGAACAAGACATATCGCTTTAAGACATACTTTTCTTTGCTGCTGGTGAGAACACAAATTATTGTATGTACCTTCGGTGAACGGTTTTGTGTTGGGTGGTATAGTTGAATATGTTTAACGTCTGTCCTTCAATCCAAATATTGCACGCCTGCCTATATGCCCTTGAGAAATTCCATGCAGTGCACAGGAAAACATGTTAAATAATAGTAATAATAAGATCAACAACAACAAGATCACAAATAATACTTGTAAAAGCTTCATATATGCAGAAGCTAATTTTAAGTGTATTATAAAAGTCTCTTAGTTCTTAATCTTATGAAACAGGAAGTGATATATTCCTCATTGTTAATATGGATGCATATGCGGAAAAATGCAGAAAATAAAATAAAGTAAAGTAAAAAAAAACGGGCTAAAAGAAAAATTTAACACAAATCAAGATAATGGTTGTATGTTTCATGGTCAGTATGCGTGTTTTTAGATGGTGGTGTAATGAGGCATCTGACATACTAGAGCGTTGTGTATTTTATTCTATGCAGCTGTTACACATATTTCCTACTTTGGGGTTGAAAATATATAATGTATGTTTATTTTGTACTTTTTAAAAAGATTTTATTTATTTATTTGGAACAGAGAGAGAGAGAGAGTACAAGCAGGGGGAGGGGCAGAGGGAGTAGGAGAAGCAGGCTCCCCGCCCAGCAGGGAGCCTGATATGGGACTAGATCCCAGGACCCCAGGATCACCATCTGAGCCAAAGGTAGTCGCTTAACCAACAGAGCCACTCAGGCACCCTTATACATGTTTTAATATAAAATATGCATCACATTTTTAATGTATGAAAGAACACATGTTTTTCTTTTTTTTAAATAACCAGGAATGGAAATGCTGGTTAATGGAAAATACTTTTAAAATGTGACTGACTTGGTTTTGGCTCAGGTCATGAGCTCAGGGTTGTGAAGTTGAGTCCCGCATCGGTCTCTGTGCCATGCATGGAGCCTGCTTAAGATTCTCTCTCTCACTCTCTAGGAAAATAAAGAAGGAAAGAATGAGGGAAGGAAGGAAGGAAGAAAGGAAGGAAGGAAGAAAAAGTTATATATCAATTCACAGTAGTAATTGCCTCTGGAAATATGGAGAAGAGTCAGAAAATGAAACTGGTGTAATGTTTAAGAAAGACATTAGTTTGTAAGTTTAACTTAAAAATCAGAAGAGGATATACAAAAGTTTAATTTTTAAACTTTAGGTGGGGAGAATATGAATGTTTGTTTAAAGATTACATGCATGTACACCACATATATTTTTACATGTGTATGTGTCTATATATATACATATAGAGAGAGAGCGCACAAGCGTTTCTTCTTCTACACTTTACTTGAATGTTGTCCTGTACCATCATGGGACTGTGAAACATGCAAACCTTTATTTGGGCAACAAATAAATAGAGCAAATAAATTTACTTCTTTCTGTATTCCATGTTCCAGGGATAAATGGAGACACCTTGGGCTGAAAGGCAGGTGTAAATCATATCAGCAAGGATTAAGTGCTGAGAAGGCACTTATGATTTGTTTTAATGGCATGATGGAGAGAGCACAGAGCACTACTTAGAGATCAGAAATCAGAAGTGCTTCGTGCAGAAGAGGGTAGTTACTTTGGGACTCGGAGGATAATTAGAAAACCTCCAGGTCGTAAAAGAGGGCATGGAACACTCATCCTTTTAACAAAATTCAAGAAAAGATGAACAAGCAAGCAATCTGGAAAGCTCAGGTTATGACTTAAAGGTAGAAAATATGTGCCATGGAAAAACTCCTCTTTTATCAGGATTGAAGTACCCCTGATGGAATTAGTTGCCAGGGAGGGACTCACCTTCTCTTAGGCCTGTACTACCTCTGATGATAGACTGACTTTTTATTTGATCAATAGGATTTTAATGATATTTACTTTTTGGTTATGTCAGGACTGTGTTGTTAAATCTATCTGCAATTACCTGACACTCTGGTATATTGTGTCTAGTGTTTTTAAGGAGAGATTTTTACTTCCTTCTATAATTTAAAAAGAATCTGTCTAATCGTGACTGTTACCAAGTTATTTAAGAGGGTTGCCTGCCTACCCTCTTATGTTGTAACCTCCTGAGGAGTCCTTAGAATGTCATTAATTATGTCATAAGAAGTTGGATTCAATTTTCACCACATCAGCAGATATTTCTTCTCTGTCATCTGGCTGATAATATTCACTGAACACCAAGCAATCACTCAGTCATCTTGACATTCAGAAGAGATGAAACCGAAGAACGTGCCCGTTATACCAAGCAGCATAAGTAACGCCCGCTGTTGTAACAAACACCCCAGATCAGTGGTTTTTCCAGCTCATGCCACAGAACAGTAGCTCTCCCCAAGGGGCAGGGATTCCGTGTTTTCTCTGTTCTGTGGCTCTGCCATTTTGAAGTTCTTCACTTAACAAGGATAAGAAAGAGAGAGGGAAGCCATGAGGATCGTGCAGGCCATTTTAAGGGCCCTGCGATTATTTCTCTCTATACTTCGTAGTCCAAAACCCAATCACAAGTCACATTGCTCACACTTTATTCTGATGGAAGTTGGGGATGTTGGGAGATGTGGTCTGATCTGAGAAAGGAAATAGAATTGCTAGACATCTGGCCACCAAACAGCATGTATATACTGGCCCCAAACTAGTACCAATATGTTCAGCATCTCTAGAGCAGATGCAGATGCACAGATATACATCCCTCCAACTCCAGAAATTTAGGTCTTAGATTCTCAAAAATATACATTTACCAAAAAAACCCCTAATCTTCCATCCTTAATACATTGTTAGTATGTTTGATTTTTTTTTAAAGATTTTATTTATTTATTTGAGAGAGAGACAGTGAGAGAGAGCATGAGCAAGGAGAAAGTCAGAGGGAGAAGCAGACTCCCCATGGAGCTGGGAGCCTGATGCAGGACTCGATCCAGGAACTCTGGGATCATGACCTGAGCTGAAGGTAGTCGCTCAACCGAGCCACCCAGGCGTCCCACTATGTTTGATTTTTTATTTGATTTGTGAAACCATAAATATGGAAACATTAAGAATTAACCCAGAGAAAAAATAGATTTTAAGAAGAATACAATTAGCATTTTAGAAGTTACCTGATATGAGTTAAAGAGAATTACAGAGTATTTATTTCATTGTAAAAGGTTATCACTTTAACTTGTGGTTCTATACTAGATATTTGATGATGTATGCGACTACTCATGCCTAAGAGTATTCTTACTTATAAAGAAAGAAATTCTAATAGCTCAGAAGACTCAACTTCTTCAGAAATGTAATGCAATACAAGCCGTGGCCAGCCAACATTTAACTCACAACTACCAGTACACAAGAGGCATTTACTGCCTTAGTGAGAAACATTAAAAAAATGATTTTTAGGAACTACATAAATTCAGTGCCTAAGACATAGAATTTTAACATAAGAAAACACTGATTATACTGGTGATTTGAAATCCTCATTACAGATGCCTTCATCAAGCATCAAAATTGCTTAACCTAGTTCAAATTACTACTGGTTTTTACTTTTCCCTTCAAAATGTCACTCCACAGAGCAGAGAAAAGCAGATGTTGACTGGGAGGAGGGAGGATGAGGGAGTGCTTTCTGCATGTGCTCTGCGAAGTTTGATTTTACTGGTGGGTGCTACCAGATGGTGGTCCTTTAGGGATAAAAAGAGGTTTGGAAGACCCATGGACACCACAACCAGTGAGTGGATTAGGTGGGAAAGTGGATCGTAAGCTGCGTGTTACACAAATACAGCTGGCATGGAAGAAGTTATTTTCTCTATCAGTGCTCTGCAACCACCATTATCTTAGAGGAAAATTACCATGCTTTTAAATACTTGCCTTGAAGAGGAAAAAAAAAAAAATCAGCACACATTAAAAAATAAAATATGAATAAAAATTTGTGTTACCCAAATGCGCATTTGATTAAGAACTTCAATACAACCTACATTAAATTTTTAGACATTCAGAAATGGATAGAACTGGTAAGAAAAATATATATATTTATGGAAAAGAGAGAATGGGTACTTTGGACATTCAAAAGTGACTTGGTTCTTGAATAAAGACTAAGTCTTAAAAAGATGTTACATATTCTGTACTTGAAATTAATAATATTAAGCTTAAATTGACATATTTTATATTTTTATTTTCTAAGTGATTTAGACTGGCTTTCCATCATAATTTCTCCAAATACATGTACAGGGAACTTGTCACTTTTTCTAAGAGGACTAGAACTGGCAAAATTATGTTTAAAAAATAGGTATAATAGTAATTGTTTTATTGAAGTGCACAGAAAAAAATACACATTGAAAAGATAATTTGTGGACTTCATTAAAATTATAAAAGTACACATATTCAAACACATGGAAACATACACCCACATTATTTAATGTGTCCTTTGTGTCCCTTTGCTTACAATAAAACTTAGTAGTAGATACTAGGATTCTCACTTTACTGATGAGGAAAGTATGGCTCAAAATAGTTAAGTAATTTTCCCAAGTCATACTACAAATTAATAAAACAAGTATTGTATTTTAAGAATGCCTAACTCTTAAGATCCAGATCTTTCCTCTACACAATGCAGCTCAAGTGTTACCCATACGGACATGAATTGCATCATTCCTCTGTTTAACCACAGTCTTTCTGCCCTAGAGCCATTATGGTATTAGAAGATCCCCTGGGGGCGCCCGGGTGGCTCAGTGGGTTAAGCCTCTGCTTTCGGCTCAGGTCATGATCCCAGGGTCCTGGGATCGAGCCCCACATCGGGCTCTCTGCTCCACGGAGAGACTGCTTCCTCCTCTCTCTCCCCGCCTGCCTCTCTTGCCTACTTGTAATCTCTGTGTCAATAAATAAATAAAATCTTTAAAAAAAAAAAAAAAAGAAGTTCCCCTGTATCCAAGGAGCCTCCCACCAGATGATAAATCTTTTTCTGTCTTCCTGAAAATCTGGGCTTAGGCTCTAGCATCTCCATCAATATTCCATTAATGTCTATTAGAAGAACAAAGTCCCATGTTGTACTGGAGAATATCTTGACTTTGTACCAGATCAGCCTGGGCTTCTATACCTGCCCACCATAGGATATGGTATAAGTTGTTCATATTTTCAAGGGCATTTTCCTAATTTTTGAAAACAGAATGACAGTATATACTTCACCGAACGTATAGAACTTAAATCATCTAACGCATTCCCACCATCATGCACATAATTACAGCATGAGCATAACTTGAGCGCTGTCATCCACAGAGCCAGAAAGAGACCCGAGGTATGCCAAACTACTTACATTACATGAAAATATCTCTAAGAATCTTTGGCTACACCTAAGTAATATTAAATCCATACACAGTACAATGTAACTATAATATATATTATGTCTGAAAATACAATATAAAATATATGAAGGAATATAATTACTGTTATAAATGAAATGAATCGAGTGAGATTTTGAGTTGAATTTAAAGCTAAACTGAAGCATTTTTATGTGTCACTTTAATAAAATAATAGCAATCTATCTCTCAAAGAGTTGCGGATAATATTTTTCTGTACATAAAACTTTCTCTTGGAAAAAAGTCAAACTGCTAAAAAATTAATGTTTGATAAATATTAGTTTCTTTTTATCTGTGTCCTATCATATTATGTAGATTTGATTGTTTCATATTATTCAGAAACTAGATAGCTAAGTGGTCAATAACTACAAAAATCCATAACTAGTAAAAACAATATAAATTTCAAAATTTGCTTCCTAGGGAATAGAGACTGTGTGTATCATGATTGTTTTCATGGTCCCAATATCTAACTTAATTAGTTAATATAAAATGACGTTATAAATTATTTTCTTGGCTGACCTTGATGTGAAGTGTCGGTAGCTATGTTGCCTTCTGTTTGGTATGCAAAAGAGACTGGAATTTTGACTTCTCTGGTATCCAGGGAAGGAGGAGATGGGAGAGGTTTTCTGTAAGGAGACAACAGCTGGGGGCCAAAAAAGAATCTCTTATTCACTTGTAACTTATACTAACTTTTAACTTTACTAAGTATTCCACACAATGCTAAAATTCTCCTGAAGTAAACCCAGAAAGTTAAGAAAATATTACATGATATTATGATCTTTCATGAATGGTGTACAAGGAAATTGAAGAAAGATTCTGTATAAGTGTAGGAGAAATCTAGCAGAAAAAAATATCAAGCTTGGACATGCAGATAAGATTGGCGACTGTTACCCAGAGAAGCTGGAGAGGTGAGATTTCTCTCACAAGGATCCTTAAAAGTAGGAAAGACTGACAGAGGAGGGAGAAGTAAAGAGATGGCAGTGTGAAAAAGACATAACCCAATGTTGATGGCTTTGAAGATGTGGAAGTGAGGATATGAGTCAAAGAATATGGGTGGCTACTAGAAACCTAAAAATGCAAGAAAACAGATTCTCCCCTAGACACTCCAGAAAGAAATAGAAGACTCCTACCACCTCTATTTTAGCCCAGTGAGACTCATTTCAGACTTCTCTATAACTGAAAGACGGCAAGTTCGTGTTGTTTTAGGACACCAAGTTTATGGTATAATATGTTATAGCAGCAATAATAACCTTATACATACATGTATGACCAAAATTCTATGAAAGCACAGAAACGGAAGTACCTAGTTCTGCTTGGATGCCTAATGAAGATTGGCCAGAATCAAAAGTCATTCATGAGCAGAATTGTTCGATTATTTAGGCATGATGTTATGATTATTTTCACAATTATAAGCTTCATTTTTCATCACATATCAAAAGATTTAAATTCAAGCAGCAACAATTTATAGATGGGTAATTTGTATAATTCATGTAGCCTCTGGTTTTCCACATGAGATGATTTTATGAATAAGCTCCATGAAAAATAAAAGCAATTTGAGCACACTTAAAAAAAATGTTTAAATAAACATTATGATCTAACAACTTCTGCCAAGCACTGTCAAAAGAAGCAAGAAACATGAACACTTTCTAATACCAGATGTGAAGTAGCTCCTCCTTGCATGGAGTCTAACACGCTAGTGATTCAGCACTGTGACAGCCAGCACCCTGGAGATTATCTTCAAATAATAGTGTGCAGAAACACACTGAGAAAATTAATGATATGTTTGTGAGGGTTTCAAACTAAATGTCTGCATATAGATACGACAATAGTATTCCTTTGCAGATATGTAGCCATATTTTCAAATTTGTTAAGATAATGTAATAAGGAATGCTATTTTACTTTTGAATCCCCTGTTCAGTATTGCCAACTGATCAGGGCACCAGATACAGTTTTGCTCTGTACCAGAATGTTTGAATTTTTAAAACCACCTTAATATTTCCATGCCTGGAAGGAAACACACACACACACACACACACACACACTTACTCAATAAATCTTGATTCTGCACACTTGTGAAAAATTATCACCAAACACAAATTTAATAAGATATTTTGAATTTTATTTTCCCAACAAAGAGCCACACCAGAAAAACAGAAAATCCATTTCTTTTATTGAAATATAATTTGAAATATACAAGATTAATATTTGGAAATCACTACCGATGAAGGATTGAAGATAAATTTTAAACATACAAAATCACTGGGGCATCTAGGTAGCTCAGTCGGTCGAGCATCAGACTCTTTTGTTTTTTTTTAAAGATTTATTTACTTATTTGACAGACAGAGATCACAAGTAGGCAGAGAGGCAGGCAGAGAGAGAGGAGGAAGCAGGCTCCCTTCGGAGCAGAGAGCCGAGCATCAGACTCTTGATTGATTTTGGCTCAGGTCATGATCTTGGGGTTGTGAGGTGGAGCCCTGGGTTGGGCTCCGTGTTGAGCATGGAGCTCACTTAAGATTCTCCCTCACCCTCTGCCCAGTCAACAACCCCCCAATCTCTGCCTGCCACTCACACACATGCACACTCTCTCTCAAAAAAAAAACAAAAAAATCACTTTTTGGTAGTTAAAAAGGAATTCTTTATGGTTATTGATTTACCTCAAATTCTTCTCTTTCAGTCCTGTCTGGGTACTGCTTTAAGATTGGCTTCTCCCCTATGAGTGGTATAAAATCAGAGCACAAAGGTTAGGATAGACATTAACTTCTACGAAGGGCACTGTCCTTTATCCCATCTAAATTAGATGAATCAACAAACAAAATGCAAATTCATCTGTCACATTAAAAACATTATCAATATACATGAAGCTGATTTAAAATGTGCTCATGGGAGTTTAATATGAGGATTGTCACTTCACTCAGAGTCTTTGGTCAAGGTTGGAGACAACAAAGAAGTTACAACTGTAATAGTATTTCCAATACTAACTGTCTCCATCCATGATTTCAATGAAAAATGTGGATAGATTTTGCAAACCTTTTTTTTTCCATATTGTGTGTTTGATATGATTATTGGAGTGTGATTTTTTAAAAGATTTTATTTATTCATCTGAGAGAGAGTGAGAGCACAAGCAAGGGGAGGGGTGGGGGTGAGGGAGAAGGAGACTCCCTGCTGAGCTGGGAGCCCAAGGTACAGGTCAATCCCAAGACCTAGAGATCATGACCTGAGCTGACGGCAGATGCTTAACCATCTGAGCCACCCAGATACCCCTGGAATGTGATTTTATGTCTGTGAGGTCTAATAATAAAATTGTTTCTTTTTCATTTTTCTTTTATATTTGACTTTTCTAGAAACTTCATTTTTTATATCTCATATTTCATTGTATTTTACAAAAATGTAGATCACGGACATTTAAAAATTGAAAAAGCACACTGTCCTGTACCACAGATGGCTTAAGAAATAGAGTATAAAATCCATTCCATATTAAAGATAAGGGAGGAAAAGCCATAGAAAGATTAATAGTTTTTCACAGAAAAAAAATCAACTTGTATTGTAGTGAGATGCCCTAAGAATGTTAATAACTATCAGTCTACAAAGCGGGGTAGTCTTTAGAGAAGTCCCACAGTATGTTGGCGTTGAGCCCTGTCTTGTTAAAAATTTAATTAATAACCAGGAGGAAGACAGATAAGGGCATGGCTCTAAGATTTGTAGATGGCAGCAAGCTGGGAGTGATAACTAAAGCATTAGAAACAAAATTAAGAGAAAAAAATGGTTTTGACCATCTGGCATGCTATGTAAAAACCCAGACAAAATTTTATAGAAATCTAACGGAAGTCTGGTACTTTTTTAAAACTTGGTGGTGTAATTTCAGAGAAAAAGGAAACCTTAAAAAAAACAAAACACCCCTATAGATTTGAATTGGACTTATGTGGACATTGCGATTAGCAGCAGGAGGTCCTAAAAATTCCAATAGAAAGACACCCAGTTTGCAAAATAAGTTCACGGGTGCTCTGTTTTACTGCTCTCCTGGCTCAAAGAACATCTTCAAACTCTATTTTTATTTCTGCCTTTGTCAGATGTAAAGGATGTTTCGTGCCATCACAAAAAGCACTCAATTTGTCCAAGTCCTAAACCTAATGGCATGAGGCCACACGTGTGACCCGGATCTTCAGTCCTGGCCACCGGATTCCAGGTGCAAGAGGAGAGCAGGGCAGCATGTTTGGGGCACGGAGGAGAGCCTGCCTGTGCCAACGTGACGCTCGACAGATGACGGCTGACTCTGGATGCTGGCGGCTCTCCCGGAGGACAGCGAGAATGACAGTGGCGCCCAGTCCTCTTCCACGTCTCTCCCCCCTGTTGTGACTGAAGGTCAGTCAGCCTTCCCCACTCGGGAGCTCAGTTCTCCATTTTTTTTTCCCCCTTGGATTCTCCACCTCTTCTCTTTTCCTCTCTCCTCTCCATCAGCGAACGAATCAGGACTCATGCCGAATGCACTCCGCACAGGTGCGCAGCGGCGTGTGCGACGCGAGGGGAGGGGACAGCGCGTGAGGCCACAGGGCACCTGCCACCCCTCTTGGCTTCCCAATTTTAACTGATTTTTTCCCCACAGAAATGTCTCATGACTATGTTAAGATTAATAATAATTCACAATCTCACCATAAAGTATCTGTTACATTATGGCATATATATCCATAGCATTTACCTGTTTTATCGGACTTTAAGGAAATGTGGGGGTGCACAGTAGGCAACCCCAAACGGTCCTCTCCAGGCCTGCATCTCCCCATTTCTCAAAGGTGGACAATAATAGCATCACACCGTGGTTTTATATCCATATTATGGTTTTATTCTCATGCGATGGTTCCGCTGCCCTAAATTGACCCCCACCTCCAAGAGGTTATCAGCAAATTCCGTGAGCTCCGCAGAAGGCCGCTTTGTGCGCTCTCAGGGGTCCTCGGCTTGGCTCACGTTCTTCCTGCCGCCGCCACCACCTCCGCTGTGACCCCGTGCGGGGGAGGGACCCCGTCAATGGCGTGGGACCCTGATGCCCGCACTTGAAGCCCCGGTGAGCCTGCGACTCTGCCGCGGGAACCTGGGTGGGCCAGGGTGATTAAAATGGAAACAAGCACTCCCTGGAGCCGACAGCTTCCTCGCAGCACCTTGCAGAATGCAGAAGCCCAAGGCCCTGAAACACAACCGCGTAAGGTTGAGACAAAACACAGCTGTAATGGACGCTGGTCAAACCCTCAGGTGTGCCTTTCACCAGAGACCCAAACTCCGCATCACCTAAGAAGACCTGTAGGAAAACGAGGAAAAGTATGTAGAAACAGAGATGAGTAAACGGAGTTTTAGAAAAAGAAATGTCCAAAAGAGATAACTTACATTGTGACCATTCTGCTGACAGACAGTAAGTCCCAGGCTGGTTATAAACATAGGCCAGTGTCACGACCAGATGTCCCTTTCCAAGGGCTACTTTCCTTCATTCCCATCTATTTTCAAATTCCTGGGTAGGTATTTGTTTTTACTTTTGACATACAAAGATACAGAATGTAAAATAGTGATGAAATTCTGATAGAAAATAGAAAAGAATGTATGACATGTTTAAAAAACACACATGTACTTTTCTTTCATTTATTTGACAGAGAGAGAGAAGAGCATAAGCAGGGTGAGTAGCAGAGGGAGAGGGAGAGGCAGGCTCTGGGCTAAGCAAGGAGCTGGTGCAGGACTGGTCTAGGACCCTGAGAGTATGACCAGAGGGAAAGGAGTCGCTTAACCGACTGAGCCACCCAGGAGCCCCTGTTTTTCTACTGAATGAGATGTGTCTCCAGGGCAGACTCCTAGAATTTGGGTTGCAGGATCAAAAGGTTAACATACATCTAGTTTGGTTAGAAATTTCAAAATTCTCCTCAACAAGGATTTTACCAATAAGCTTTTCCTACTAGATATGTACGACTTCACATTTCTCTACACTCTTGCTAGCAGAGTGTGTTGTTATAGTTCTTAGTTTTTGCCGTTCTGATAAGAATGATAGTTTTTGTGTGCATCTTTTGATTATGAGTGATTTTGAACAAACTTCTGTATTTTCAGATCACTTTTAAATGTTTTTAGTAAATTATCTATGTTTTTTATCCATTGTTATGGAGGGTGGAGGTTTTCTGTAAATTTTTCTCACATTTTTATAAGTTCCCTGTTACTGGGGTATTAGTCCTTTATGAATGATATAGTAACTTATATTCTCATTTTCCATGTGTATTGTTTTGGTGGTTTTGCTATGCATTTTTTTTAGCTGTATGCAGTTAAATATATCACATTTTTATTTTATTATACATGAATCCCAGTAGATTAAGAAGGCAGATACAATAGCAGTTTATTTTACATATATTATATATATATATATATATATATAGTTTAAGAAAAAGCTCCAAATCAATACAGCTTTAACTGCATCTTTGAAATGTTACAAATGAGTCTGAAAAAACAGAAAAAACAAAAAAAACATCTGAAATCTTGTGTTTTTCTGTAGCTGGACAATTTAGATCTTATTCATCGGCCTGTGAACTGTTCCTTTTCCAGAAACACATACCATCTGAACATTTTCTATATCCTTGTTTTTAACTGCTGTGACTTACTGAATCAAAACAGCCGAGTTTGATACAAGTTTAAGGTCATTTTCTTCAAGAATTAACTCATCTTTCTGGACTTCAGGCACTGAACAGTTAACACCTGGCCTCAGCCGAGCCCTGCAGGTATATTTTTCAGGTATAAATTTCAGATTTCAACAAGAGAACCACCCTCCTGAATAACAAGGTTGATGGGGCAGTGAGCATGGATAGACTCATCTTGTAAGGGAAGCCCAGGGTAACGCCCTTGACCGTGTTCTGTACATGACTGCAGATCCTACGGACAGTAGTCAGTGCTTTTCTATCTCCCACCATTTGTCAACTCTGAGCCTCTTTTTTTTTTTTTTTTTTTCCCAAGGAAAACTCAGTTTGATTGAAGTCCCTCCAGAGAGTTCCTCTGGAGCCCTTCACAATGACAGTGCGTCCCTTCAGAGTGATGTCGACATTTTCCAGAATGTCGGCAGTCTGATTGCTGAGAACGGGCCTCGTTCTCACGGTAGCTGTGGCAAAAGCCACTAGCCGTTTTTGATGGTTTTCATACCTTCCTGAATCCATGTTTCCATCTGTTTCATTGACTTTCAACCTAAAGTACTCCTTTAGCATTTCTCATAGCTCAAATGAGTTGGAGAGCATTTTCTCAGGTTTTATTTATGATACAATGTCTTTATTTCCTTTTCCCTGAGACAACTGTGAGACAACTCTTTCTTTTTTCTGAGACAACCCTCAGGCTAGAAGTGGTTTATAGAATTCCAGGTTGACAGTTTGGGTTTTTTGTTTTTGGGGGCATATCTTTTTTTTTTTCTTCTTTTTTTCATCACTGTAAAGATGTTGGTCCAATATCCTCTAAAATCCATTATACTTGAAGCCATGAATCCTTTGAAATATCATTCCATTGATATGTAGTGTCATTTTCCTCTCACTGTATTTAGATGTTATCTTTCTTTGATTTACTTTGTTTTGACTATGGCGGGTCTAGTCATAGTTCTCTTCCCTTTTTAACCTGATTGAGGTTTCCTGAAGTCATTGAATAAAAATTTAACTTACAATAAATTTGGGAAAATTTCAGTGATTATTTTTCTAATATCTTTTTTGTCCCATTCTTCTTTTTTTTTCCTCTCAGGGACTCCAAATATGTGCCTATCATTGCCCCTAAAT
Organism: Mellivora capensis; assembly: GCA_004024625.1. Taxonomy (NCBI): domain Eukaryota; kingdom Metazoa; phylum Chordata; class Mammalia; order Carnivora; family Mustelidae; genus Mellivora; species Mellivora capensis. The sequence goes on along the minus strand of PISX010008085.1, from coordinate 68,066 downwards.
ATTTTTAATGTTCTGTTCAGTTTTTCAATCATTTCTATGTATGTGTCTTCAGGTTCACAACTTCTCCTTCAATCTTCTCCCCATTCTGCTATAACAATATTAGACAATTTTGTTTGGTCTTTTAAAATTTCAAATATTGCCTTTTTTTTAGTTTTATTTACTGATTGAGATTTCCATTTTTCAGATATTCCAGAATAATTTTCTTTTATGTCACAAAACATGATTATAATAGCTGCTTTAAAATCCTTGGGGGTCTCAGGGCATTTGGGTGGCTCAGCTGGTCAAACATCTGACTTTTGATTTCGGGGTTGTAAGATCTAGCCCTCATTGGGCTTCATGCTCAGTGGGGAGTCAGTTGTCTCTATCTTCCTTTGCCCTTCCCCGTGGCTCCCACCCACACTCTTGCTTTCTTTCTCTCTCTCAAATAAATCAATCTCTAAATCTTGGTCTCCTAATTCCAAAATCTGGGTCTTTTCATAGTCAGTCTCACATAATAGTCTTCCTTACTGAATATAATTTCCATCTCCATATTTCTTCAGGTATTAAGAATTTTAGGTTGTATATTAAACTTTGGGAAGTTTATTTCGTGGGGATCTGGATTCTGTTATTTTACCCCACAGAAACTTTCTGTTTTGTTTGTTTTTAGTAGTTTAATTTGATTGTTCTCAGATTGAAAGTCAGACTTTTGAGTAGCAGCCAACTTTGCTCAGCTATTGTGTCTTCGTGTAAACTACTAAGATTCTGTCCTTGGCATTTGTGTTTAGACTTGACCAGATATTTAGGCAGAGTTAATGCACAGAGTTTGTGCCCCAATCTCTTACACTCCCCTTTCCCAGTTTCCTTGTTCACTCTCCAGTGAAGTTTTTTCTTGGCCTTGTAGTGGCCATGTGCAGTACAGGGGAGTCCTGCCCTCTTGGCTAGAAGTGGTGAGAACAATCAGCTCACCAGGTCCATTCCCCCTTCCAATGAGGAATTTCTTTGAAAGTTCTGATACCTTTGGATCATTCTCCAGTGTCTTCCAGTGGTTTTGTGCTGGTTTACTTACCATTTATTTTTGTAATTTCTCTGGAGTTTATAGCTGCCATATCTGTAAGTGTGTTGATAAAACCAGAGCTTACTTGGCTTTTACGAGAAGTGAACTCAAGCATGGATATCCAGGATAAAGAGGAGATTTCAAAGTAATCACATCGTTCTAACTAGAAGAGATTTATCCTAATGCTCTCTCACATATTTATTTTCTTCAAGCTCTCATTGCCTTTTTAATAATTTACAGTTTGTGTTTTTATTTTTCCCCCAGGTTTATTGAGGTATGACTGAGATTGGGGAGTATGGACATTTTAAACAATATTAGTTCTCCCAATCCATGAGTACAATAAATCTTATCATTTATGGTAATATTTCTTTCATAAGAGTTTTCTGGTTTTCAGTGTATGGATCTTTCACCTCCTTGGTTAAAGTACTCCTAAGTATTTTACCATTTTCATGCTATTGTGAGGGGATTATTTCCTTTATTTCTTTTTTCAGAAATGTCATTGTTAGTGTATAGAAATGCAACAGATTTCTGTATGTTGATTTTATATCCTGCAAACTCACTGAATATTCATTGATTATTTCCAACAGTTTTTACTGGAGTCTTTAAGGTTTTCTGTATGTAAAATCATTTCATCTACAAAAAGAGACAGTTTTACTCCTTCCTTTCCCTTCTTATTTTTGCCTGATTGCTTCTAATACTATGATGAATAGGAGTGGTAAGAGTAGACACCCTTTGTCTTGTTCTTGCTCTTAGAAGTAAAGCTCTCAATCTTTCATCAGTGGGTATGAGGTTAGCTGTGGGCTTGTCATATACAGACCTTACTATGTTGATGTACATTCTTTCCACACCCAGTTTTTTTCAGAGTTTTTATCTGGAAAGAAATTGCATTTGTCAAAGGCTTTTTCTGTATCTATTGAGATAATCATGTGATTTTTATTCATTCTACTAATGTAGTGTATCCGTTTATGGATGTTTGCATATGTGACCATTCCTGTATCCCAAGGGTGAATCCAATTGATCATGGTGTGTGATCTTTTTAATATGCTGTTGAATTTGTTTGCTAGCATTTTATTGAGAACTGTTGCATTTATATGGAGGATACTGACCTATAGTTTTCCTTTCGTACAGTGTTCTTGTCTGACTTTGGTATCAAGGTTTTGCTGGTCTGGTAAAATGAGTTCGGGAGTGTTCCCTCCTCTTCTTTTTTTTGGAGGAGTTTGAGAAAGACTAGTGTTAATTCTTCTTTAAATGTTTGATGGAATTCACCAGTGAAACAAACCATCTGGTGGCAGGCTTTTCTTTATTAGGAGTTTTTTGATTACTCATTCAACCTTCTTACTTATTATTAGTCTATTCAGATTTTACATTTCTTCATGAAGTAGGTTGTACATTTTTAGAAATATATCTGTTTCGTCTAGGTTGATCAATTTGTTGGTGTATCGTTGTTTACAGTAGTGTCTCATAATCCTTTGTATTTCTGTGGCAGTGATGGTGATTTCTCATCTTTCATATCTGCTTTTATTTATATGAGTGCTTTTTCTTGGTAAGTTTACCTAAAGGTTTGTCAATTTTGCTTATCTTTCAAAGACAGTATTAGGATTAGTGTACTAGTAACTTTGCATTGTTAATATTTTCTATTGTTTCCTATTCTCTCAATATTTCCATACGAATCTTTGTTATTTTCTTCCATCTACTAAATCTGGGCTTAATTTTTTCTTTTTCTAGTTCCTTGAGATATAATGTTGATTGTTTACTTAGGATGTATTTTTTTTCTTAATGCAATTGTTTATAGCTATAATCCTTCCTTTACAACTGCTTTTGATGCATCTATTAGGTTTTTGTATGTTCTGTTCCATTTATTTGTCTCAAGATATATTTTTATATCTTTTAAATTTCTTCTTTGATCAATTGGTATTTCAGTATTGTGTTGTTTAATTTCCGTGTATTTGTGAATTTTCCAGCTTTCCTCCTATTACTGATTTCTCTTGAAACCAATAGGTGGGCAGAGTCCCTGGCTGGTACTACTATAAGCAGGAATGTGGTCCACCATGATCTGATTACTGGTTTCTCTTAAGTCCCACCCTTGTTCTGTGTCTTTTCCTGATTCCCATTTATTGAGCCCCACCGATTCTTCAGTGATCTCTATGATCAGCCTATGAGGCAGGACCTGAGTCTCCTGAGAAGCAGCTTACAATGTGGGGAAACTGAATATGTATTTTAGGCTCTCTTTTCCCAGTGGACAACCTACAGGCCTCGGGGGCCCCACTTAGTGAGGCAATGTGCCAGCCTTGGGATGGTGATGCAGTCAGAGTGTAGCTTCTCTTGCACATGTCTAATGCTTTTATTCTCAGACCCTGGAGTCCAGAGAGGTGCTGTGGCTTCATCTCCACGTTCTGACAGTTTCATAATGGTATCCTCTCTACAAATCATTGCTAGTTGTTCTTGTGAGAGGGACTGAAGTCAGGAATGACCTAGGTCACCATCTGCCTTGAGTACCGATGTGTGATGCACTGCGGTAGAGATTGTGGACACAAATCTGGGTAATGGTCATCTTGTCCTCTGCAGCCTGCTGCCTTAGCGCTGTGCTGCATACGAAGGAGCTGAATTTCCTGAAGGAGAGGCTGGGGGCAGCTCTGCTGGCAGAGCCAAAGCTGAAGCCAGAGCCAGAACATCTCTTTTTGGTATTGCAGCTGCCAGCAAACGCTACCATAGTCTTTCATGAACTTTTAGCACAAAACCAGTATCATTCAATTAAAAAAAAATAAATACTTTTGCTGCTAGTTGCAGAAGTACAATCAGCCTCCTGTTAATATTTCAAAGTAAGTTGCCTACAACAATGCATTATAAAATAATATTTCAGTGACTAGGAGAGATATCATAATTACAATAGCAAGTAACCTAGGTTCATCTCTACTGAAAAAACTGGGATAAAATAATATTTGATCAATAATGATCTGGGCTCAGGAGGGGATATATACCACATGAATCCTCTAAATTATTCAATTTGGAAGTTACTCTATCATTTCTATGAAAGGTAATAAAGAACTAGGAACAAAAGCAGCAAAGTTGATGAGATGTGGGATTTATCCTCTTTTTGCATTAATTGTCCCAGTTCTTTACTGAAAGTGAGAGAAGGAATACCAAGGATGCTTGTGTAAGTGGAGTCTGTTTGAATAGGTTTGAGAATCCATGCTGAATGTTCCTTATTAACTGCAGAGTGTGTATCGTTAGCATATCAAAAATCTTACAAATTGTTCGGAAGATTTTTTTTCCTTTTATTGCAGATTTTCTCTGGAAGGGGCTAGTAAGGAGCGTATCCTGGGATGTGAGTTTTATTTCAAGGTTACTGAAGAATCACAGGAGTGCAGCCAAATGGAAAACTGATGAATAATATCCAGAGGGCATTGCTAGAAGATAACCCCATAGTTTCAAGACACTTGAAAAATGATGATAAGGAAACACTTTAAATCTAGTTTGTTGCTAGTGAGAATAAAAATATATTTTGACAGAAAACCAACTTTTTAATCCAAGTTTAACTATAAATTGTAGATTTGTAACCTTTCAATTCACAATGAATACTTATCATCTTGCAGTAATAAACTGTCACATTCAGGAGATATTTCTTTAAAACACAGATTTGTTGCCTAAAATAATATAAAATAAAATAGATTTAAGACTATTTAGGATATCCATGAATTTTTATTTAATAGTAAGTATTTGGGTAATTTTCAGGATGTTTTCCAATGTACCATTTGGAAAGATCACCTATGTAACCTAGGTATTATTTTTTGTATAGTCAGACTAGGTGATCGCCAAGATTCCTTCCAACTCTAAAATTATATCTTTCCAGTTGAACACTATTATTTACTGTTGTCTAGAAATTAAAAACTCCCAACCTGATAAGGTAGCCTTAAGATACACTAACTCAAAAATATATACAAAATAATATAAATGGAAATGTGAATAAACATGTACTCATCAACCAACTAAAGAAAACAAACATTATTTTATATTTGGAGACCCCTGTGTACCTCTAAGAAAGGTAGCCTTACCTTCAGTGAATAAGACTTAGCCAGAAAACTGCATGCTTACCCTTTTGATGAATGACAAGATAGATGTCATGCCTATGGCTGAATTGAGAAAATGAGAAAGAGAGAGAGAGAGAGAGGGAAAGAGGAAGAGGAAGAGAAAGAGAAAGAGAAAATGAAAGTGAAAGTACAGGAAAGAAAACCATGGGATAGCAAGACCAAATTCTGCATATAAACTCTAGCCAGATTTCTGGCAGAGCCAAAGCTAGGATGGTACATAACAGAATTTGAGCACACCAGATAAGGCCAAAAGAACTGAAAGCATGTTTCAGTGGTTGTTGACAACAGGAAGACAGACTTTGTGGTTTCAGTTTAGTCAAGCTAACCTTTTAAAATAAAGGTTTAAATACGCATGTGAATTTAATCCTAGAATAGGAAGGGAAATATATCTGAAGAATCAGTGGACAAAATTTCTATTTGATGAAAGGCACACATTTACAGATTTAAGAAGTTCGTCAATGTCAAGCACCATAAATACAAAGAAAATAACCCACAGGCAAAGCATAATAAACTGTTGCCAATCAAGCCGAAAGAAAAATTTCAAAGTATAGATTTAAAACGAACACTTTAAAAATACATGAGGGGAATGATAGGAGTGACTGATGACCTTTCATCAAAATCAACAGAAACCAGAAGATACATTTCAAATTTTCTTTCAAAATATCTTTTAAGAATTAAAGGAAAATGACAATATTTTCCAATGAGAGAGCAAATGAGGGAGAGAATGCTTCCTCAGCAGCTTTGTACTAAGAGTTTTAAGAAAGTCCTTCAGGCTGAACGGAATAGTAAAGATATACATTATATAAATAAACTCGATGGAATTGACAATTATGAAATATTTCACCTAATAATATCAGCATAGTCATTCTTTCCAAGTGCACAAAGTACCGTTAATAAGATAGACCACATTCTAGGCTTGAAATGATACTAAGCATCTTATCTACCCACAATGAAATAAGATTATAATAAAAGAAAGAAATGAAAGGAAACCTCTAAATATTTGAAAACTAAACACACACTTCCAACTATCTAGCAATTAGATAATAAGTAATAATGAAAGAAAAAGAAGTTCTAAGGGCCTATAATCATTTACTCCTACCCATGTCTGGTTCTGCTGCAGGGTACCCCTCTTAAAAGCAGGAGTGACGCAGAATACCAAGAATTAAAAAGTGTCTCTGAAGAGAATTCACCACCATCACATTCATTGTCCTCACCATCTGGTCTAAGATGAAAGTTAGAATTCTAGGAGAATCCTACCATAAGGACAGAATACGAAGCAATAAATCAGGAGTGATGTGGTTGACAATGATATTTTTGATCTATTTCTTTTTCATTCACAATACCTTAAAACACCAGTCACCCAGTTCATTTTCAAAGTTTGGTGCTGACTTCATACTCTGCTTACTACTGACCATAGATGGGCTAGGAACTGGGTTTGGTTGTTCTCTGGCCATTTTATTTTTTAGCTGTTTCCTGGAATAATCTAGATCATGTCCTTATGAATCTTTCACTTTACCTGGTCATAGTTGTCATTTCATAAATGGTCACTAAAGGAAAAGAGGAAGAAAAAGGAAAGAAAAAAAGGAAAAAAAAAGAAATTAAATATGTTCTTATTTCTATAAATTATAAAAAGAAAACTTCACAAAATAAGTCTAATTAAGCTTTAAATTATGTCCTCTGAAGTATGTTTTAAATTAATGAAGTAGACTTATTTGTAATTTAATTTGAGCTGGAAGTGTTGAATGAAAGGCTATTCACATCTTTTAGGCTTTTCCTATCTATTGCCATTTATTAATCTGTGGACAGCAGCACTATGTAGAAGCACTTACTTTATTTAAAAAATGAAGTCATCTATTTTTAAAATAATTTATTGTTTTGGGGCAAAAAGTCTGATTTCAAGTTGTTTTCAAAACTTTTGAGATTGAACAGTTATTCATTTGCTTAATAGCCATTTTAACTCAGCTTTTACATTTTGTATTTAATCCTCTAAGGATACTATTTTGGGGGGGGGAATACTTTGGTATGTTTTTCTTTAAGTTTTCAATTAGTTTCTCCCATCATTTTAAAACAATTATTCTAATAGCATCACAGATGAGCATAAAGAAAACTAAAAACACTCATCTGAAATTTCAATACCCAAAGATAACCATGCTAACATTTGACCCATAACAATCCATAAGTATGTATATATAAAATATGACTGTATAGATAATTCAGATATTGATAGATATAACATTAGATTGAATAATTGGAAATTACTGATATTTAATCATTGTTGACCTATTAAAATGACATTTAACATACTTCAATCTAATCTATAGATATAAATTTATCCAATATTATAATAATATTCTTTTATAGCTATTTCTCATAATTAATTAGTAAAAAGTTATCAGAAGGATTTTTCTAGTCAGCTACTATCTATCCTCATTGATTTTCTTGTGCCTTTAGGAAGTTTCAATGTCTTGATGTGATGAAGGACACTTGTGATGAACATCCTTATATATACATCTTTCATGTTTCTTTTTTGTTTTCCTATGGAATAAGATGCTTGAAATGAGAACTCTGGGCCAAAAGGCAATGTGTGGTGGTAAAAGAGAGGATCTTTAAAATATCTGGCATACAGCCAACTTGCTTTTAATAAATAATCTATACTTCTATTTCCAAAGCTGTAGTTGATAATTTACTTTTTTGCTACGTCCAGCAAAATGGGTGGTCTTTTCTTGTTCTATAAACTAGGATATAATATTGGTTTCTTCTTAATTTGAATTTATGTACTTAACAATGGCATTGATAGTGTTAATATTTCTTGGTCAGTTGTATCTTTCGACTTTCCAAGTTGCTCTTTATCCAGGCAGAGGATGCATTCTATTCTCATACTGTGTACGTCAAGAAATAAGCAACAGAAACACAGTTTCAACATAACTATAGTGTTAACATAAATTGGAGCCTGTTTGCTTGAGACAAGGAAACTTCTATGGGTTGAGAAAAGTCCCTCATCTATGGTTTGGGACACCAAGCTAGTCACTATGATGACTGCTGATTTCTTTATTGAAGGATCCAGGACATTTGTGAAAATGCGGTGACCTATACCAATCTTTCTTTTTCAAAACTTGGAAGTAGGGAGACCTTGACATTTCGTTCAGCATGACCCCAAAAACTATTGTATGTGCAGAAAAGGACAAGAAAATACCAGAAATCAGATTACCGTGGGAGGGGATTTGAGGCTGGTGATTCAGGCTCAACAGAAGTACCTGGGTTTCGATTTTTTTTGTGGTTTTTTTTTTTCAAAGTTGGGGAGGGATGGATGGTGGTTTCTGCATGATATGTACCTAATGTAGGCAGCTTTTCTAGACTCAACAGCAATGCCTAGTAGGTTGTGCTTTAGAGAATATAATTAAGAAAAAAAGAGAGAGAATGAAAACTGAAATGAATTAGACTTTTGTGCATGGGTCAGCAATATGAGCTGCACAGAAACAGTGTAAGCACTCAATTCTAGCCCCTGTAGACGAGTCATTTGTTGAGTTCGGCAGGACCAGCCAACTAAATGACACTTTATACCGGTGAGAAGCAGGGAAAGTTTTGGTCACAAGGGATTATTGCTCTTTCTTCATTTTATGTTTGGAAGTAGTTCTGAAATCTTTTGATTAAATCCCAAGGAACTTTAAGACATTTTTTCCCTGAATTTCTTTTTTTTCCCCATTACTTAGTAGTGGGAGGATTGGTCTTAAGAAGAAATAATTTGAGGTTTAAACTATGAATTGTAAACTAAAAGGGAAGTAACAGTATTTGTACTAGGAATTGGTGAAATAGATTATTCACTTTATGTATGTTTTATCGCTTTTAAGTTCTGTCATTTAAAGTTGCGATAATCATTTTTTGTCTACAAATACACAGATCTTTTTCTACACTAAGACTTTAAATCTTTACTTGTTTATGGTGAAATTGTGTTTTCTAATCTTTTTAAATGCTCTTATTGTTATTAGTTTGGTTTTTGACATAGAGAAGATTTTTAAAATATTCATGCAGGGACGCCTGGGTGGCTCAGTTGGTTAAGCGGCTGCCTTCGGCTCAGGTCATGATCCCAGCGTCCTGGGATTGAGTCCCACATCGGGCTCCTTGCTCGGCGGGGAGCCTGGTTCTCCCTCTGCCTCTGCCTGCCGCTCTGTCTGCCTGTGCGCGCGCTCTCTCTCTCTCTCTCTCTCTCCCTCTCTGACAAATAAATAAATAAAATCTTTAAAAAAAATATTCATGCAAATCTCTTGGTCTTTTCTTCTCTGGTTTCTGTCTTTGATACCATGATTAGTTAGTCCTGCCCTCTTCGCTCACGATATTGTATGAACAATTATTCCCTCTTTGTCATTTGAAATGCCTGTGTTTACACTGCGATCATTAATGCATCTGAAACATATTTTAGGTACTTGGGGGAAAAACAAGATTGGTTCCTGCGATGCACAGTATGCCTCACCCTCTAATTACTGAATTGGACGCACTGACAACAATGACTTTGGAAAGCCATTGAGAATGATAAACTTAAAATATACCTAAAGAAATTAGCAATTAGGTCCATAGTTAGAATTAATATTACTAGGCCTACATTTACCCTATTAATTGAAAATTGGATTCAAGTTAGATCCCAGTTCAGAACACTGCATCTTTATAAACCTGAAACTAAAAGGACATGGTCAGATGTTAATAGAAGCTGTTTCTCAGTGAGGGATTTTTGGGTGTTCTTCAAATTTGACTACACTTTCAAGACTTTCTGCAAAGAACACTTTTTTTTAAAAGGTTTTATTTATTTATTTGAGAGAGAGGCAGTGAGACAGCATGAGCGAGGAGAAAGTCAGAGGGAGAAGCAGACTCCCCATGGAGCTGGGAGCCCGATGCAGGACTCGATCCCGGGTCTCTGGGATCATGACCTGAGCCGAAGGCAGTTGTCCAACCAACTGAGCCACCCAGGCGTCCCTGCAAAGAACACTTTAAAAAAAAAATCAGAAGTCCCCTCTCAATGGCTTATTGAGGATAAAGAATATCACTCTTAAAAAGTGCTGAAAAGTGAAGGAAAGGGTAAGATCAAGACAAACATTTTAATAAGTTATAGAAACAAAGAGCCAGGCAGAACCTCTGGTGATGTTCCAGTGAGTCAGGGAGCGCTCAGGCACACAGAAGGGGGGTAGCTGTGGAAGCTGTTTTCCACGCAGAGATCCTTGAAAGACAAGAGTCAGATTAGGAGAGAAGAAAACCTGAGATACAGTTGACCCTTTGGTATTTGCAGATTCTGTCTTGGCAAACTTGCTTACTTTCTAAAACTTACTTGGTAACCCCAAATCAATGATCAAGACACGTGTCGTATGCGGATGTGCATAGAGGGGCAAAAAATCTGAGTCGCTTGCCTCAGGTGCGCCCAGCTGAGGTTCACCTGGTGGGGCTGTCTTGTTTCAGCTCTCCCACCATCAACATTGATGTGTGCTACTGATGTTCAGGCCAACAATCCCAAGAGCATGGCATTTTTTCTCTTCGGCTACACTCTAAAACCAAGTGATATTGTTCAAAACTATTTCCTGCCCTTCTCCAGCTCCTGAAACTTCTGCGTTGTGCCTGGAGGGCTCAGCCAGTAAAATCTTCCACATCCCCATGTCTCCGCTGCACATGCCTTTTCTTCTCTTGTCCCTGCTCTAACTTGGCTAACCCCAGAAGGCATTTCTTCTTGAACTTCATTCAAGGGCTGGCTATGCTGTCTTTGGCTCTCCTCCTGCATGGTTTGAAGGTGCCCTAGATTTTAGTGTAAGCAGTAATTTCCATGATTCAGTAATCTCAGTTCCAAGAGCTTACTCTTAAAGCATTTTTTTCCTACCTTCCCAATGTGTTTCTGACAAAAGTCTCTGGTGCCACTGGAATCTAGGGTCCTTTATAACTCTATGTCCTAAGCCTTATTTTCTCTTAAGATTCTCTCCCTACAATCCCTCCCACACACAACCTCATCTCACATTTTTTTGTCCTGTCATCTCACTCTGACAGTGCCACTTTCTGGTCAATCCAACTTGTCAAATTTTTTTTTTTTTTTCCCCACACTTGCATGGGTGCAGCTGAACAAGGCTGGGAGAAACTGTGGGCCTAAATGCAGAGCCATTCTCATCAAGGGGGTCCTGAGGGCTGCGGGCCATGGTGCAACACTTCTGCTCCCATCCTCTTTACACTCTCATCTCCTACAGGACTATTCTAAGCTTTCTGTATGGCCTCCTAGCTCCGATACCTCTGCCCCCGTATCAGTCTCAGTCATCGATCTTGCTACTTATCTCACAAAGAAAACAGAAGGAGCCAAAGCACTTACCGGGATAACGGATTCAAAGTGCTGTTAACCTACAACTGTATGCACCACAACCCTATGTGAGTGAGTGACAAAAACAGACAAATTTTAAGCCAAAAAAATTCAGAAAAATATTAAAATACACTTCGAATAGGAAAAAATAGATACAGATGAAAAACTCTGACAGTTAGATGGCATAGAAAGGAAAGAGAGTAAATACATGAATAAGTATAAACAAATATTGGGTATTTACTTTTCATTTTGCTATAAGTCTCAAAATAACAGACATAGGATACATTGTTTCTAAACCAGCAAAAGGGAAGGAGGGACAATTATTTCAAAATAATTCAAAACAGGGGCGCCTGGGTGGCTCAGTGGATTAAAGCCTCTGCCTTCGGTTCAGGTCCTGGGTCCTGGGATCGAGCCCCGCATTGGGCTCTCTGCTCAGCAGGGAGCCTGCTTCCCTCTCTGTCTCTGCCTGCCTCTGCCTACTTGTGATCTCTCTCTGTCAAATAAATAAATAAAATTAAAAAAAAATTCAAAACAGAAGAAAATTAAAAAGGAATATAGTAAAGAGAAGTATAAACATAAAGTACATACTAATTATTATAAATCCAAGCAGATGAATAATCACAATGAAATCAAAAGATTAAACACTTGAAATAATAAAAATAACGATTTTTAGAATGGGAATAAAAAATCTAATTACATTTTATTTACAAACTGTGTATTAAAAATATAAGGCCAGGGGTCTGGGTGGCTCAGTTGGCTAAGCATCGGACTCTTGGTTTCAGCTCAGGTCATGACCTCAAGATGGTGAGATCAAGCCCTGCCTCGGATCTGGGCATGGAGACTTCTTAAGATCATCTTTCTCCCTTTGCCCCTCCCTCCAGCTCTCTCTCAATACATAATTAAACAAATAAATGGCCATAAATGTTTTAAGACATTAAGATGAAAATTACATGATAGGCTAATACTAAATGATGGGGAAACTTGTTATCTAGTATCAGCCAAAAAACACTGTTTAAACCAAAAGCAATTTTAGAGAAAAGAGAATCACTATTTTAAGGATCTATTCATAAAATGTCTTATAAATACTAAATATAACATGCATATGCCTTTAATGACATTAAGCTTTTATAGTAACTGGAAGATTAGGAAAAACTCATATGGGTACACGTTTGAATAAGAAAGTGGTCAAGTTGGAGCCAGCAGATTTTCAGAGTATCTTACCCAACAAGTGGAGAATATCCACTATTTTTACACAACACATAAAGCATTTATATAAAAATTTACCAGATACCAGTCCATATCCAGGCAGAGAGTCTTACATCTAACAAAACTAGTGTCACACAGCTCAGAGTTTCTGACTACAATGTACTGAAGATAAAAAGTGACAGCAAGAGATAAGTCAGAGAAACTCTATAAATATGTGAATATGCAGGGTTGTATAAGAGATCATGCTGGGATTCAGAAAATACTTAGAAGGGATAGTGGGAAAACTACACATTAAAATGTGTGAATACAACCAACAGGATTTTACAGGTAAATTGGTAGCCTTAGATTAACATAAGAAAGAGAATAAATATTTTTCAATGAGAATAAAAAACAAAACAAAACAGCTCTGGACCTCCAGAAGCTGGCCTGCTGTCATCGGGGAGGTCTGGTGTCCTCCCGTTGACATAAACTATTTCAAAGAACAGAGCAACTCTGTGACTAAGATGGATCAAGACAAAAACGAGGCCACTCTATCACTGTCTGTCTGGACACAGACAGAAAAAACGTGAATTTTTCCAAACCACAGAACACTATACACCTCTCTCTCTTCTAGCTAATAGGAGTGACAGCTACTTCTTAACCAATTACAGAGTTGGCCTCTCATTTTCCCTCCTTCTAGATAGAATTTATTCTAGATAGAATTCTAGATAGAATTTGTCCAGATAATCACAGAATTACCCTACTTCCTAACAACAGGTCATTTAGAGCAAAGTTGTACTATTTCCATCCCTTTTACTGTAATAAACAATAATCCTCTTTCTCCTGGTGGTTTTTGGGTGGTGGGCATTGACCAAAAAAAAAAAAAAAAAAAAAGCCATATGATTAAAGACACAAAACAGAACAACAGCAGCAAATTAGATAAAATAAATAAAAATAGTTTGAAAGGAATATATAAGATCAAGAGCCAACATTATAAGATATCAAATAAATACAAAATAGTAAGATGAACAAAAACAGCCAAAAGTTAGTCTTTGAAAAGACTTAGATAAAAGGCAAGACCTGATAAAGGGCCAAAAAGAAAGAAGGCACACATACTAGGGATGGAAAAAATTTGTTGGGGTTCGATAATTAGAGAGAGGCAGCAGAATGCATTTTGAGCACATTTAGGACAGTATATGTGAACATTAAAAGGACAAATTCCTTTGTCCAAAATGGGCCTCAGAATCAACACATGACCTCAATAAGCCTATAAGAATCAAATACGAGTGTATACATAGTCAAAACGTTTCCACAAAGAAAACACAATGACCAGTTGGTTTTACAAATAAGTTCTAACATTCTTAATTTTAGATCATTTCAATCTTATGCAAACTCTTCCAGAGAATATAAAAATAGAGCATCCTCCATTTATTTTATGTAAGTAAGCTGACTTCAAAATTAGATGAGTACAGTATGAGAAAATCACAATTACAAATGTTGATGTCAATATCTTAAATATTAGCAAACACAATCCGGCAACATATAGAAATATAATGAATCATTCCCAGCCTGGTTTTATCCTTGCAAATCAAGTTTGGTTTACTCTCAAAAGAAAAAAATATTTTCACATATTTGTACTACATTAACAAATAAAGGCAAAGAAACATGTGGCTAACAAAACAAATGCCGAGAAGAGCACTGAATAAATCTCATCGTGCCCTGATGATAAAAAGTTATTTCTCAAACTAGAAATAGAAGGGAACACCACATAGTGAGAAGGGGAAACTATGGACACACACAGCATCCATTTGCTCAGTCCCTGCAATGGCAATGCAAAAGCAACTCCATTCACATCAGGAGCGGTACAAGAACATTCACTAGGACTAAATCCATTTAGTATTTCAGGCCCTAACAAATGCACTAAGGACATTAAAAAGTAGTAAGAAGGAAGGGAATATAATTCTCATTAATTACACATTACACAAGCCTCCATGTAAGTATTCTGAAAAAAAATTACAGGTAAATTATTAAATTAGTAAGCCGATTTAATAAGTTCCCAGATACAACAGAAATACACAAATATCAATTGCATTTTCCATATACTAGTATCAAATAGGATTTATAATTAAAAATAAATAGCATCTGCTGAATTACAATATATAAAGTGCTCAGACTGAAATCTATCAAAAGAGTAACAAATGTAGCATTATATAAAGGAGAAATAACATGCTCCTAGATAGGTGAATTAAGAGGTGAATTCTCCAATATTGATGTAATGCATTTACAATTAACATGTATTGTTCTTTGTTTGTTTGTTTTGAGGAACTGTGCAAATTAATTCTAACACGCATATGGAGGGAAGAGAAAATAAAAAGACTTGTCTTGCCAGATTTCAGGCTAGCAGAAAGACAATAGTAATTAAGACAGTGTGGTACTATCATCGGCGTAATTAAATTTGCCGGCAGAATGAAACAGAGCTCAGAAGAGACTCACACAAAACATAAGGACCTGATACGTGGTAGAGATGGCACCAAAAGATGGTGGGAAAGAAAAGGTTATTCAATCTTTTCAGTCTAGGACGGCAGATTACTCATACAGAAAAAATAAATAAAAATCTCATAACACCATTAATGTAACGCAGATTAAATAAATATAAAAAACAAAATCTGTGGTAAATGACTCTAAAATTGCCCCCAGTTACCACAGCTCCTGGTATTCATGTCCCTGTGTACTCCTTCCCTTTGGCGGAGGCTGGGATCCGTGACTTAGCGTCTAACCAAAACGGACTAGGTGTCACTTCGGTGAATGTGCTACATGGTTGGCACTTTTTCTACTGATTCTCTCTCATCCTGTCTTTTGTGAAGGAAACTGACATATGGATAACCTAACCCCATATGGTAAATGACTGCGGACGGTTTCCAGCCAAGCCAGAAAAGAACTGAGGCTTTTAGTCCAACAACCCACAAGGAAGTGATTCCTGCCAAGGCCAATAAAAGCTCCAAAGCTCTCGCTTCTCCAAGTGAGTCTCAGGTAAGAGCCCCCTCCTGGGCAGCACCTTGCTTGCTGCTCTGTAAGACACCCTGAACAAAGACCCAACTAAGCCATGCCTGGATCCCCGGCCCACAGAAACTGTGAGACAGTAAATAGCTTATTTTAAGCCATTATGTTTGTGGTAATGTTGTTTTTCAGCAATAGATAATGATTAAAAATTTAAAATGCTCAAAATAAAATAGAGGAGAACATTCTCTGTGCTAAGACCTTGGAGAAGATTCTTTAATACAATGCAAAAAAAGTACACATAAGAGATAAAAAAAACTGACATATTTTCTTACATTCAAATGACTTATGCATCAAAATACATCCCAAAAGTTACAGTACAAGCATCATGAGAATACAAACTGAAAATTATTCACAACACAGACAGCCAAAAAGGGATTAGTATTATTAATATATGGTAAACTCCAATGACTCAATAAGAGAAAAGAACGAACTCAATAGAAAAATGGATGGAAGACATAAGCATGGATTTCATTTCACAAAAGAAGAAGCAAATGGAAATAGGAAGGAGGACTATATACGCACACACACATCAGGTGTATGTGCTGAATGTCAATAATCAGAGGACTGCCAATAAAAACAAAAATGTGACACCCTGCAATCCCATCTTTGTCTTTCCACATCCAGAAAAACAAAACTAAAAACATGACTCCTTTTCATCCCACCAGACAGGAGAATCTTTAAAAGGTCTGAAAATGTCAAATATAGGAGAAAACTTGGAGCAACAGAAATGTTCTTATAATGACTGGAGTGCCAATTTGTACAGCCAATCTAGAAAAATACTAACTTGGCACCACCTAGAATAGCTCAGGATGTGCTTTCAGTCACACACACACACATACACACACACACACCAGGAAGAATGTTGGAGGTTGGAGTGGGGGGTGGGTGGAAAGGTTCTGGGTACAAACAAAACACAATAACAAAATCCTGACATAGGTGTATCGTAGAACATATACAATTTTTACATGCAATGTCTGAATACTTCCCATTATAAACATGTTATGTTTGATTATTTCCCAAATCCAGCTAGATAAAAGATAAGGTACGGCATGTTCAGATAATGGCATATTCATATAATGGGATATTACCATGTTGAAAATAAGTGGTCTACACCTATGAACATCCATATGCATTTGACACACAAAATTTTGAGTAAGGAAAAGCAAGTTGCATAACAATATATGCAGTATGTTACTGTTTACATAATGTTTGAAACCACACAAAAATATACATTATGTTGACAAGGACAGACACATATGTGGAGCTATAAAGAAAAGCAAGGAAACAGTAAACACAAAACCAGGACAGATGTTTCCTCTGGGATCACGGCTGGGAGCACCAGGATGTGATAATGGAATGTTGAAGGGAAGGCTTACCTACTCATGTAATTTGTGGGTGACAGGTACAGTCTTACTCATTTTAATTTCTTTTGCATCAAATACGTTTTGTACCATATTATAGAGTATGCAAGTATATAAATTCTTACTCTTAAGTTCCAGGTCTGGCCACAGAAACTCATCAATATAGAGGAGGGCTTCTGACTTCTCAGATAGGGTCAACTCAACTTTTCAGTGTCAACATATTACTGTAACCTATTTTGCATGGTCATAGTACTTATAGTTTGGTAAGTGGAGGAAGTGGAGTTGGCATATGCAAGAATCACCACAAGAGTGATTTCTAATTTGCATGCATTGAACCATGCTTAGTAAGAGCGTAGACAGCAATACCCAAGGAAAACCACTCACAGAAATGGAATTCCTGTCCATCAATGTTAAGAACCGTATTACCATAGGTTTGCAGCAGTTGGACCCAATACAGACGGGCATTCTCTTTTGCATTCATTGCTGGAAGGCTGAGTTTTTGGCTGGAGGCTCTAGAATTTGTTCCTGGATTCCATTATAAATTCATGGAAACAAGAAAGCATCTGAACTTAGAAAACATCAACTGTAGGACAAGGTACTTTAGAATTTTACCTCGACCCAAGAATATGTGTTAAATTACATGTGATTTAACAGAAAAATATTCTACACAGATCAGATAATTGTATACTGATGCAATCTTTTAAGTATGGTATTAAGGTGAACAATCATTATATATGTAATTTGGATATGCTACCTCCAATTGGCTTCTCCCTATGTCATCATAGTTCATGGAGTAAATGCAATGTTCACATATACTCTTAAACATCTCAGCTTTCATGTTCATTTCATAATAAATAAGTGGGAAAATAAAATGGAAAAAACATAATGGTTACAATACAGATCAAAATTATGAATCTATTGAATGAAGGTATGGGCAGAAAGTTATGCTTGAAGTTATATAAAAGGCACTTGTAATATGGAACTTGTAATATGGACGTTTCCACCATATCATACCTAAATTAGAAATGGTCTCGATCTCAATGAAACTCCGAATATGATATGCTCTGGGGGGAAAAAAAACAAAAAACAAAACCCACAGCTCTGGAAATGACAAAGACATGGAAGCTGAAGTAAGTGAAAGCTGCAATAAATTTTTTTCTTGAAATGTGAACATAAAGAAAACACTATTTCCAATTAATGTATTAAATGTATGATTGTGATTTCACATGTTTGTGCAACTCAATTGATATATTAAATACTACACTAAACTAGATGCTACTTTAAATACTAAAGCAAAATACAAAAGACCAGAGAATTTTAGGTGATCACAAAGAGGAAACAAGTACTGTTCCACCATTTTTTACATGCGATTTTATTTAATCCATGCATCGACTCTAGGAAAGTTTGACAGAGTAAATGGAGATTTAAAATGTAAAAAGTTGCCCAAAACCTCACACCTGGTCAGTATCTACTGACCTAGGGCTTTGTATTTGTTTTTTCTTCCTACTTCCAAAGCTCATATAATATATAAAAGTGTTATATAAATATAACATTTTAACATAAATGGCCCTCTTCAAATTAAGCAAGGAAATGCTGGAAGGTACAAACAAGGTCTGTGGGAGACCCCCAGGGGTTGCCTGTTAGTTATTCAGAAAACACCTTATGCCATCTATGGTGGTGGAACTCTGCCAAGTTATGTGTGTATACAAACATGTTCCTTTCTACTCATGTGTTCAACAATGGGATATTTTTGAGTTTTATATAATTAGTGTTGGGTAGAAGACAAAGTCATGAATGAATGTGTGTGCAATTCAGTTTATTTTGGTAAATCTGGACAAATAACCATGAGTTTGTTGGTGCTCATAAGCTCGCTGTAAGCATAGTGTTCACTGCAAGCACTGAATTAGCCATAGGGCTCAGGTTAACATCTGATAATGAAAAGTAAAACCACCTTTTACCGCATCCTTTGTATGCATTCATCTTTTGATGGGTATCTTATGAAAGCAATTTCATTACTTCTTGGTTGTATTACTGTGTTCTTTTACATATAAATAAATCCCCCCTTCAAAGTTTGGTGAAGTTATCACATTAAGGTATCAAATCAAAAGGCTTAATATACTTAAAATAACCATATTTTTAAATCTCATGTACTTTAAGCAAATCTACAATAAAATCAGTCTTTTGGAACAAAGTGAAGGAATATATGAATACATAATTAAAACAATAAATAAATACCAGAAAAACTAAAGAATATTATTTCACTGTAGTACAATAGAGTTTTAGAGCCTTATTTGCATCATGCAATAAATAAGAAGTGTGTTATGCACCGTGCATAAAGGGGTGCTAGATTTTAATGCAGGGATATTGCTCATGTTCTAAATGAGAAAAGTACAGTGACTGGGAGATAATTGGTCTCAAAAAAAAAAAAAAGAAAGCAACACAGATATCATCTGTGTGTAAAAGAAAGTTTGCTTCCTTAAGCCTTTAAGAACAATGTATATATTCAAAATAGAGAGGAAGACAACATATGGGAAAACATCACATATCTCAGACATTTGAAAACCTGAGACATGTAAGTAAAATTCAACATCAGTGTTATTAATACACTGCAAAGAAAAATTACATTTGGTCTTGAGAGAGTGCAATACAAAAATAGTATAAAGAAATAAAACAGAAACAGCAATTGCAGTGTATTATGAAAAACATTTGCTCAAATCATAATTTTTTTTTCTTACGTTTTAACTACAGTAAGGTTTCAAAGAGATTTTTAAATAATTAACACAAATGTTATGAATGGTTCTCCTTGTGCACCTCTCTTTCTGTGTCCTAAGTCCGTTCCTCCCTCCCTTGCTCCCTCCCTTTCTTCCTTCCTTCTTTCCTTTTTTCTCTTTCCCTCCCTTCCTGCTGGTATTATTTACATGGTAGAGGAAAGATCACGTTTTTTTCTCCTAAAATGAATTCTACTTGAATATATCTGTTTGTTAGTCACAGATGTGACACAAGTAGGGAATTCCATTTGGTGTAGACTCCTATGAGCTAGAAACACTGAAATGCAAAATGTGTTTCTTTCTAGTCCCCTCTAGACTGTCATCTCCGTAGATTCTGTTCCCTACTGCATTCCCGGTATTGATATCTGTGCCCGGCACTGCGGGCTAGAAGCACTCAGAGAGGAGCGACAGGAAAAGATGCTATTGGCCAGCTGGACTCTGGATGTAAGACATGTGTTATCTTTCTGTCATTACTAGCAATGATCTGTAAACACACGAGTCAGACCATATTCATGTATTCTTTTCTCTTCAGAGCATCTCTTGATACTCACCTACAACCAAATTTCTTTGTTGTGAATAGTGTCGGGGCAGCTGAGTGGGAATGTTGGTGTTGTTCTATTTGCACTACTCTTTTGGAAAAGCTACTCATTAATGGGATGACCTATGATAACAAGAGCCAAAACCTAATTAAGAAAAAAATAGGTGGTGATCTCCATCCAAGTTTACCAAGCATAACTTCCTCTAACTCAGTAAATGACTCTCTTCCCTCACAACCACCATTTCAGAAATAAACAAACCAGGTCTACTGCGAAAGACAACAGTTTTCGGTGTCCTTCCTCAGGTGGTAATCACCAACTGGCATGCCCCCCTCTTCTCTGCTTCTTGATGAATTCCTATTAGCTTTGAAGTCTGGAAAGACTGTTAATTCCTCACACAGCAAGGTCAGTCAACTGTTTTTTCTGTTCTTGCCTCACACTAGTATCTCAAGAGTAGTTACCCCAAAAGTATAGTGAATAAATGAACTGATGAATTGTAAATGCACTAAAAATTCCCTTACAAAAATGTATTTCCTATAGCAGTAATAGGGGTTTCAAATTTATTTGTAAAATAAGTACTGTATAGAGTTGCTGTGAGGATTGTAATGAGCCATAGAAAAACCTTATGGTTCAATGTGCAGCACATGGAGACTAATTCTCTATAGATCCTTCTCTTAAAAAAAAAAAAAAAAAAAAAAAAAAAAGGCCTTCATTGTGCCAGTCCCGTGCACCAAACTGAGAATGTCTCAAGTAACCTTCCTCATGAGCAACGCATCATGCAGCATGAAGGTCTTACAATGGCAGCAGGGGCAGACGTCGAGCACAGGTGCATAGTACAGGGAAGCTCTTGCCATTGAGTAAGTGGGATGATGTACACGGAAGACTGAAATGAGTCCAAGTCAGAGACAGAACTGGGATTAAGTTAGGGGGAAAGAGGGTAGCTCCTCACTTAACAGAGCAAGTTTTGTGGCTGAAGTTCTGAGGCTGAATGTCAGAATTCAGTGTGCCCCCCCCCCCAACCGCCCCATTTCAAGTCCCTGCCTTCTCCGCTGCATATAAAATCCTCACGGTTGCACAGAGATCTGAAGAGAGCTACTACAAAATTATCCCAACCATAGCCAAGTTGCTTTTAGCTTTTTATTTATTAATAGTGGAGTCTTGTTATACATATAGTTGCAATCAGCTAGTTTATGATCTTCACTCCATCTTTTCTTCACTGAAGAACGGGGTAAGTGTGGAAGAAAAACAAAAACGAAAACGAAAATGAAACTTTCTCCCGGTTTGGAAGTCTTAGCTGAACCCATCTTTGGAAACGGAATTAATACGTATACATTATGTGGACTAAATATAACACAAGCTCATGTAAATTATAGCTCAAACATCTACAAGTTAGAGAATGTTAGAAGGTTTGAAGTTCCTATCACCATGTGTGCAAGAATTCAGTCATTTAGTTCTTAGAATATTCAGTCATTTAGTTCTTGAATTTTTCTGCCAACATGAAGGGAATAATGACACTAGTCAGATAATGGAAGAAATTTCCTTAGGAGACATTTTTATATATATTAGACATGCTTTAGCTAACATTTAAATAAGCAGTAAATAGCCCACATATTAAACTCCTTGACATATCCTATATTAGGCATCTTTACCTCTGGAAATGGTATTTATGTATTGCTTTCTATTTACATTTTTTCTAAATTAATCAGTGAATAGTTTTCTAATTATCATCAGCTAATCAAGCCAACCAAACGCAGTGATTTTAAAACCATTGCTAATGTCTACTCACAGATAATTGGATATCCTTTACATAGCAAGATTGGCTGGATCTTCAAAGATGCACCCAAAAGTGCTGGTAATGTTAATCAAAAGTAAGGGGCAGAGGAGTAACACTGCCACAAAAGGAAAATCTTTAAGATGCACTAGTGTGAGTGGAGGGGGACTGAGGATTTTGCCATGAGTCCTCTACCATTGCCTGGGAGTTTAACATCCCATTCTTATCAGCCATTTACTCAGTCTTCTCTATTGGCTTAAAAAGACAGTCAATCAGAGGACTAATATTTAGGGTCTAGATCTAGTATTTTTTTTAAGACCTTGCCTAATATGTACATTTTCTTGTCATTTGCTTAAAACTTGTGCCTCTCTCTGTTTCTATCAATTAAATTTCAGCATATTCATAAATTCATCTTGCTTTTCCTGGAGAGTTCCCCACTTCCTATCCTCTCCAGAATTTCAGGACCATCAACTCAATTCCGGATATGGCCTTATTCTTTCATCCTAAGTGAGTAATTTGCATTCTTTCAAACTACTGAGAACCATATTATTACCACTGCATTTGTTACTCCTGTCAGCAAAACATTTTTTTAAAATTTCAAGACTTAAATTCTATTATTCTAATAACGGTTTTTATCCCAACTAGGCCTAGGTTTGAGGAAGTTAATAAAGCAATTAATTTTAGAGAGGACAGGTGTTTCCTTTAGAAGTGTCACATAGTGACAATCATCCCCTTAAAGATGGTAAGAATAATATTAAGTGTGGAGGCTATTTGAATTTCTGAAGCTAACAGCCGAAGGACAGAGGACCCGGATGGTCTGGGAGTTAAGTCACCTCGGGTAATTACAATGATAAAACAAAGGGTCCCAAGAATGAACATCTGCGTACAGATCCAACGGCTGGGTCATCCCTCACCCATAATGTTCCTCACAGGGGAATCTGCAAATAGGGGTTTCTTGCAGCAGACTTTCCTTTGGGGTGGGGGTGGGTGAGTACAGTGCCAGGGGAATTCATGTTGGCATTGCCGTGTGGGGCTGAAAGTTAGGACACACTGTGAAGATCACTTTGATAAATATGCCCCTTTCTTTAGCTATCAGTAAACGTTCCCATGCTCATCCACATGACTACTCTTCGTTTTCCCCACCTCTCCTCCAACCCCTCCACATACTCCACCTGGTTCTCTCCTTCCCCGGGCGGGTGGGGGAGAGAAGCAGTGGCACAGGTTCTGCACACCTGCGCAATGCCTACGTCCATCAGACCTGCTATTACTGCCAACTCAAAGCCTTTCTATTTGATCTGATTTGAGATCACACATCCTGGGCACTGAAAGCAAACGCTGAGGCTATGACCAATAATGGAAAGCGTGTTACCATCCATGTAGCAATTTTATCCGCTTGTTGATAACCCTGAGATAGGTTAGAATAGCCTTCCTTGAGAATACCTGTGTAGAATCTGGTCTCCAGCTGCCCTCTCAACCTATGTTAATACAACAGGATTTCATTCATTTTGACATTGCAGAGACAAGGCAGGGAGAGTGGTGGGAAGGAAGCAGATCTAGGGGAGGAGAAGTCTGCGTTCACACTAGCACAGAAGAAAAATGACAGCCAAGTTAGGTGTCGCTGGAACGTAACGGAACCACAGCTTTATCACTCTGGAGGCACATTTTGACATAATAACAAACTACCGAGAAAGAACCACCTTTATCTAGGTCAGAATGACAGACTCCCACGTGTTGGAGAGCTTGGGGAAACTACAGTTTGAAACGTCAGGAAGACTGCAATCTGTACAGAGATTTTCATCAGGTCTCGACATTGCCTCACGGTTTTCCTCCAATGCATTCTAATTGCTCCACTGGCTTCTAATGGCATTTTGATTTCAGAGCCTACCAAAATAAAATGAACCACATTTTATGACGACTACATCTATAATAAGATGCAGATGGTAAAGGAAACAGATGCCTCTGACATCATCTCCCATTTGCCTTGAACTTCTACGGACACTGGCAGTCTGTAAACTCATTCAAAGGGATGCAGGATAAGTCAGGCAGTATTCCAATTCTGTTTCCAGTCTAAAAAAACACTGGCGGCAGCAGCATTGCTTTCTCTGAGTCATACAGTGATAATTCCACAAAAAGAAATTGGATTCTAAGTGTCAGGCTTTAATGCAAAATTAATCACCAGGGGGAAAAAAGTTCCCACAAATGTCAAATGTCGGGACTTCAACAATTAGTAATAATGGATTGTTTTGCATGACAGTGATGGAAAGGACAGGGTGTGAGTGGTGCGATGGGACCAGCTGTGGCTTCAAGGAGGCAAGAAAGAGAAGAGTTTTCAACAGACAAGCAAGTTGAAAATACTCTACCAGCCCTTGGCACCCAGAATGTTCAAAGACTGACTCCTTATTATTTCTAAGTAAAAAACTTGAGGCTTTTCAGATCACTGTTTCGGACCTGAAAAAAATGTTCACTCTGTATTTCCATCTGTATTTCCCAGAAGGAATTCTACAGTTCTGATAGGAGCTCTCACCATTTCCCCAGTGATATCACTGCACATTGTACACAGGAAAAAAAAAAAAAAAAACAATTTTTTTTTTTTGGTGCAAGATAAATGTGTTAGAAGATCTTTTAAAAAAGATAAGTAACTTTTTGTAGTCCATCTTGAAAGCAAGAGATGCTTGGGCAAAGCAGCAATTGAAAGGCCTTTAGCAGTATTTGAGGTTCCACGATAGATCAGCCCAGTTACAGATGCGGGAGACGGCTGGACAAGGACCTGTAAAATCTTCTTACCTCCCCCGACCGCCACCATATAACCTTATCCATGCCTCTAGCAGGAACATTTCGGCAGGAAAAAAAAAAAAAATTTTTTTTCAGAAACAAAGGCAAGGAAAGTAGTGACATAAAAATAAATCCTCCTAGGCCAAATACGGTGCCTAGTTTTAAAATAATCTCTGTGCAAGTAACAAACAACACGCTTGCGCACGCGCACACACACACACAAAGTACAAGAATAAACAAACTCTTCACATCCACAAACCGGGCTGCAAAGGATTAGTGCAAATTTCTGCTGACCTGCAGCATTTAGTCCATAAACTTTGGATATCCTAGACGCTCCATCAGTGTCCAGCAGATGTTCTCAATCAGCTTAATTTCATCTCTAGGCAAGTTTTGTTTCCAAACATTAGTATTAGTTGGCGATATTTCCCCTTCATAGGGAAGATAGAAAAGGTTTGTGGAGGTGGCGAATAATATTTGGTTTAAACTAGCAGGAGACAAAGGTATTCCAAGAAAGGCAAAAATCCTTTCAGTGGTTTTCTGAGGAAAATGTACGATATCTTCAAACTTGATCAGCTGGTAGCTGGTGGGCAGCAAATCTGTATTTATTCTCAGGGCTGCGGCTGTGTTTGCCAGCCACAAATGGGACAACAGGGAGACTGCATCTGACTTGGGTTTTGATAATTCTCTCCTCAACGGTTCATACTCGAAAGCATAGCCTGAATTTAAGTTGCATTTGCCTTTACCTCCCTCTATTTTAAACAATTTAGCTAAGTGCTCTGGTACATTTTTCAAAGAGTACAGACTTGGTTTACTACTGTACAGCATTGAATAAATCCATGCCCGAGGGTCCCTTACTATGTACAATGCCCTCATAGAAGCTCCTAAAACTTCTTGAAAAAAATGAAGCTTCAAGGTCCAGCTCCCGCTGCTTAAACTGAGCACAGGACGCGCGCTTGGGTAATAGACCAGGTGTCTCCTCAAAGCCCTAATATATTCAGCATCTCTATCAAAGGTGCCTTTCATTCTACTTCTTTGTTCGGGCAAAGATTCTCTCCTTTTCAATTTTCTTTTTTTGTCCTTATTTGCTGTAAAATATTGGGCCAGTTTACCCCTACTGGGTTCATGCAGATGGATATTTTGTAAATGCAGTTTTGTGTCTTGAACTAAGGACTGCAACCAGCCTCGGAGTAAACGGAAATGCACACTGTGGATATCTGATGCCTTCCATTCACAGGCATCGACAAATGAGTCAATTTCAAATTCAGTTTCAGGAATTTCAATGTAGGTTGTAGGAACTCTGATGTAGAGAAAATCACTACTGTTGAAAAACAGTTGTTTGAGAATTTCAGCTCCTGAACCAGGAAGTGAGGTAATGACTACGTCGGGAAGATCCAGGCGGTGCCCCTGGGAAGACAAAGACTTCGAGCTTGCCTCAGCCTCCGTCCTTGCCCATTTTGCACAGAGGGGCTGAGTGCAAGTGCTCCACACATCCAGCAGCTCAATAAACCACAAGGCAATGACAAGGATTAAGATCCACCGCATTAGCTTTCTAAAAGAAAGGTAAAACCGCCACTGAAAGGTCAAAATCACCAAGCTAATGCACAAAATCAACCCAACTGCTATATTAAATTTAAATCCAAAGGGGAAAATAACCCTATCTTGTTTTATGGGCTTTGCTATTGCTTGAGTGCCCAAACCAAATCGGGTTATTTGGCCCTGATCAGCCACATTGGCAAAGCCACCAAAACCCAGGTAATCGAATCTTGTCTTCAAGTTATGGTAGTCAGTTACAATGGACACAACATGTTCAGTATTATTGACACTGAGAGAAATCTGAAGTCCAGAATTGGAATTATCAATAAATCTGCAGCTGGAAACATTGACATATGGTCCATAAAAGACATATGCAATCCTTGTGATTGTGGATTCCATCTGAAATGTGACATTAACGAATTGAGTCCACCGTTTCTTAAATTCAGCAGCTTGCTCGGCTTCTTGTATGCTAGCAATGGGACTACTGCCACGATGATCAAACCAGAACATTCTGTAGTGTGCGTCCCACACGTCCATCATGGCGCCATTGTACCTGTTCAGAAACCTATACGGGATGTACTTAAAATCAATGTCCAGATTATGAAAGAAGGCACTGACAGATTTTAATGGGGAACTGTCTTGCCTCTCAACGTGATCAACAACTAGCAAAGTTTGAGAATTTAAGAGGAGCAAAGCACGATACACACTTTTCAGCTTCATTGCTGAAGAGTAAGCAGACACTGCTTCCCCACTCACAAACATCATTTCTCCATGTTGAGAGGCAGTAATGATTTCCCCTGCTGCATCACCAGCCTCCTCACCGGTCCACTTAAGCCACTGTGCACATTCTCCCAGCTGACCTTCCCAGGGCTTATTACACTGGCTTGTGGGGGATGGAGCAAACACCAGTACGTTATTAAGGTGGCTCAGTTTGGGTCCATAGAGAGCTTCAGAGACAAATACTTGTCCATTGGGGGCAAAAGTAAATGAGTTCTGATCTGGATGTTCGTGTCCTGGGTTAAAGCTTCTCCACCCATCAATCCAGGAGTATGGCTGAAAGTGAACTATGTCATACACGGCTCGCCCCCCTAGCTTCCCAGATTTAAAAGACACAAAGGTATTGGTCTGTGTATTTGGCAACCCAGCCCCATAGGTGACAACACCCCAGTTAGGGAATGTGTGCATTTTTGCAGTACCATATTCAGCAGGAGGCTGTGGGGTGAGCTGGGGGTCATACCAGATGAACTCGGTGTGAAGAGTACTCCACCTCTGGGCAGTGGAGGGGACCATTGGTCCATCTTTAGGTCGGTGCCTTCTAATTTGCTGAGCTAACCAATTCCCAGCTCCATTCTTTAAGATAAACTTATCCAAAAACACTAACTGGCTCTCTGGACCATAAAACCAATTATAATTGGAATCTGCTATACCCACAGTTCTTTGGAAGCCTGGTAAAAGGGTGGCATAATAGAACCAAAAGTGCATTTTTAACCAGTTATTATCCAAGTTGTTGATGCTGAAGTGACGCTGGGCTAGAAAAACATACTGTGTGACTGATTTAGCCGTGTAGCTTCCATAAGCCACACCTTCATCCAAAGAACCATCGACGATGTGATTCAACAGAAACATCGTCTTTTCCATCACATCTACTACAACCTGTTTCCATATATTTGCTTTAGATCCTTTATCTACCCCAGTCACCAAAGCCCCGGTGAGTAACGCTATCATGTTAGTAGCCTGGTGATTATGGAGAAGTTGTTTGCCCCATGAACGGACCTTGGAATACTCATACATTTCCTCTGTAACAGCCCATATTTTTTCCAGGTATTTTTGTCTTCGATGATCATCCAGTAGGTTATACAAAAAGTCAAAGGCAGTGGCAAAACCTGTTAAGGAATGGCCAACGGGAACCTCATCCCCTGGTGCATTTTCAACCAGCCAGTCTTTGTAGCCAACCATCCTGTCCATGTATTCCAAGACAAACTCAAAGGCAACTTTGTCTTCCGGACATAACAAACAGTACAATGCTAAAGGAGGCAGATTGTTACCATAAATCTCATTCCACTTGGCAGCAAAATCAGCATGCTTGGGTGGAGGTAGGTAGTATGCGGGGTTGGACAGCATAACTGTGACTGCACTTCTGATAGCTCTAAAGAGATGCAAATGGCTTGTACGGGACTTCTGTCTCATTGCCTGGATTTCTCCAGCATCGAAATACAAACTTGGATGAAGCACATTTTTTTTCAGCTTTTGATGGGGTTCAAAACCTTGCACTTTCTGTGTCTTAAACTGATCTATATCATCTGTGAAAACTGCCCAGTCAGAGTAATTGCTCACAGATTCCTCAAAAGTAGAGAAAGCAAACATCACTAATGCTAAAAATAAGAAATGTCCTGTAAACATTAACGCCATGATCCATCGGGGAGTTCCCTTCCTTAGGCATACATGTCAAACACAGTGCTCAGTGTATTTCCCTCTGCCTGGAATAAAACATACATTTAAGGCCTTGATAACACAAAGACTACAAATCATATATACTGTGAAATCCAGCTGACATCCGGTCTATTCAAAGCAAGCTGGGTTGCCAAAAAGAGAAAACTTACACTATCTGTGTCCCTGACACAGATCTGCTTCCAATAAAACGTCAAGGAATGTTAAAACCTCTATAATGTTTCTGTGGTATCGTCAAACATACTATAAATTCAGGATTGACTTCATTTACACAAATCTATCTAACATGAAGAGTCAAAACACACAGTGTAAAAAAAAAAAAAAGAAAAAGAGTAAACACTCCAGAATCCAAATTAAAAAGTCGTTCCTAGGGTAGGAAACCATCTCTAGTGATAAAATCACCCACATGTACGAAGCTTGTGCCCGTGTGCCCAAAGGAGCTGATGAGGTACTGAAATTCTTGAAGTCGACTTGGTTAACTCCTTCCACTTTTTACACTTTTGCTTTGAAAATTTTTTCTTCTTCCATTTTTGGGAAAAGAACATCCTCAACAAGTGTTCGAAGTCCTACTTGGCTTTAAAAATTCAAAAATTTCTGCCCTCATTTCAAATCTGTCTTGTTCAGGCTTACTTACTCATCACTCATTATGACCCAGAGAAAGCATTTTCATGTCTTCTTTTATCAGCTTCATCTGTACAACTACAAAAATCTAATCTCTTCAGCCACCTAGGTACTTCTTTTCCAATCATGAAGTAACCACCAACTGGGAGAGAAAACTCCCGATTCACCAAGAGGGACGGTTCTTTTCTGTTCCTTTTTCATGACACTCCTTTCTGGAGGAAAAACAGAAAGAAATTCTCTGAGGCTGCGGATATGCCGGGAGTGGACATGAACGGATGTCTTACATGTTCTACAATCTCTTGACAGAAATTTTAGAATCATGATAAAATCTGTGATTGAAGACAATCTAAGTAAGCTCAAGTGATCCTTTTTTTTCTTAACACTTTTAAATGGACAGATTAGGATCACAATGGTGGCAGATGACAAGTAGCTACAAATGCAACTTTCCTGCAGCATTTAACTGCAGAGTTAACTGCTTTACTCAACGTGCTTTTATTCAAGGGCGGTTAAACAAAGATGAGATTCCTGCTATCATTCTTGTTGATTTGGTCGCAAAGGACTCGGGGACAAAGAGCAGAAGCTGAAAGGACCTTTTCTGATTCCGGTTAAGGGATTAGCTTTATGGGATCAAAAGGAACCTTGTATGGGAAACTACTGAGACCAGGCACGTTTCGCCAAGGGGAAATCATGGCCACGCGTGGGAGCAAGCAGCGGCGCTCCGACCTCACCTGCAGCCTCGTCTTCCATCCTCACAAGAGGCCACCAGAGGGAGCTCAGACCCAGACTAAGGTGCAGCGTCGCCTCTGCCCGTCTCCGGTTGTGAAGAGCCTAACCAAGTTTCAGTCTTGGACAAGTCTCCTCTCCGTAGGAAACATCAACGCTGGAGTTTCCTGAACCGCCCCGCCTGTTGCTTTTTTTTTTTTCGTTCGCTTCCGACGAACGTGCCGCCCCCGTCCTTCGCTCCCCAGCCTCGACCTCTGGCTGTGGTTTAGGGACAACGACCCCTAAATGGCCAAGTCCGCTTACCTTCCGCAGATGTGGACAGGGTCTCCCGGCTGCGCTGGGCCCAGGGAGGAGGAGGTGGAGAGTTGGAGAAAACTGCTCCGCACGGGGAGCCTGGCCGCGCCGCCCCCCGCAGGGCTCCCCGCGCCCCGGGCACGGCACCCCCCCGCGCTCCAACAGGCTGCGGCCCCACGCTTGTCCCCCGCCCCGCGCCGCGAGGACACGCCCGCCCTCGGGGATCGCCGGACGCTCCAGGCAGCCCCGCACCGCGGAAGACAGATCCCCGCGCGATGGGCGCTTTCGCGGGCGCTGAGTCCAGCGGAGCGCTGGAGTCCCCAGGCCGCGACGCTGCCGCGATGCGGCCGCGGCCACCGCTCCTCCGTGCCAGCTCCGGCCGCGCGGCCCGGGGAGGGCGAGAGACGGCGAGGCGGGCCGGGGGCGGGGCGGGAACGGGCCGGGGGCGGGGCCGGGGCGGGGCATCAGGCCCGGGAAGGGCGTGGGGGGGGAACGCGAGGGATGGGCGGGGCGGGAGCAAGACGGAGGCGGGGTCAGGGGCGGGGCCTCGGGACCTGGGAGCGCGAGAGACTGTGACGCGAGCCGAAGGCGGGGCGGGAACGAGGTGGAGGCGGGGCCCTAGGCCCGGGGGGCCGTAGGGAGACGAGAGACAGCGATTCGGGAAGCCGGGAGGGAGGGCGGGGCCAGGGACGCGCCAAACGCCCCAACCCCGTATCCCAAAGCGAGTGTGTGCGTGTCTCGAGCAGCGCGACTTCGGCGCTGCGGTGGGGAGGGGGAGATTTAGAAGTGCAGTTGTCCGAAGACCTCGCCCTGCGGCCTGGGTCCCGCAGATATTTATCCTTCGGTCATCGGAGGGCGGGCGCGGGGGCGGAGAGAGCTTCCGGGCGTGACACAAATACCGGGAGAAGCGGGAGCAGGCGGGGTAGCGCTGTGGGGTGTCAGGCATTACCCTCCGGAAGAGCAGCGGGTGAGGACGGAGGGAAAGAGAGGCAGCTTGGCCGGGTTGCTGTCACTTAGACACAATCGATATACCAGGCTACCGTGGGAGTGACTTCAGGGCACAGATGCTAAGGATCAGAGGAAAACAAAAAGGATAATCAGTTTTATCGATTGAAATAATTTATCTGGCAGTGTAAGTCCGAAACGGTGTGGGACAGACAAGTGGAAGGAATCTTTTTCTCATTAAGGAAATGAGAAGCGACCTTCGGTGAAGACCCACAAACGCGAGACGGTGTCTCGGTCACTGTGACGCCGGCGTGCAGGTCCGGGGTCCGATATGCTAGAGCAGCTGTGAAGCCTGTCGTGCTGGACTTTTGGAATTTCTCACAGATAATCTGAAATTCCGCTTCCTCTTGAGCCACCGGGGTCTGACGTCAACTATCACAGTGATTTAGTAATCCTAGGGATCCAGTGAAACATC
The DNA here is from genome assembly GCA_004024625.1 of Mellivora capensis. Lineage (NCBI taxonomy): Eukaryota > Metazoa > Chordata > Mammalia > Carnivora > Mustelidae > Mellivora > Mellivora capensis. The sequence continues at coordinate 36,134 of PISX010008085.1, read as the reverse complement.
AGACCTCACAAATGAACAAGCCCAGCCTCGGCTGGGGATTGGTAATAGCTTCATTTCCCTCCAGCTCCATTCCAGTTTGGTGAAATGGACAGATTCGTCCATTAAGAAAGGAGCAGCCTTGCTGAGATCACTTCTGGGTAGAACTAAATGGTGGACCATAACTAGCAGAATAAATTTCAAGTAACTTATCTTGGAGGTGAAACGTGGCTTTTACCTCATTACTCTTCCACTTTGTCCTCTTGGGAACCCTACCCCCCACCCAAATGGCCAAACTTGCTTTTGCTTTGGTACCCCTGTAACTATGCTTACCTCATTCTTTGCTCTGTGGCGTCCTCTGCCCAGCTAACCCTGTTCTTTCATCATCCTTGTCTCAGCACAGATGCTTGAATTTCTCTGTAAATACCTCTTAGGTTTCCCTAGTAAGAATGAATTATTCCGGTACTCTATGATTTGTATCTATATTCAGTCTTTAGATCATTTGTTTTGTGCTTAATATTTCACCTGACTCCTGTGCTCTACTGGAAGTTCAAGTCCTTAGCAGTTTCTCAGTCCCTTCTGTAAGCACTGCATCTGCGTTTGAAATGAGGTGGACCTTTAACAGCTGGGTTCCCACAGAACATTCCCTCTGCCACTGAGGTTCCTTCTCAAGCAAGGGTTCTCCGTTGAACTCCAAGGACAGAAATTCCTCCAGAAGTGTCTGGATTGTCCTTTATGGACCCAGTGTGGCTTCCAGCCTCATGAGAGTTGGAGGAAAGAGGAGCCCAAATGCAGAGATTCCTGTAATTTTTTCATAATGGAGCTTTGGAAACTGCCAAGAAATTAGTGTCAGTAAACATAGTGAGTAAATATGCAGACCCTTTCTCAGAACAAAACATGTGGTGGGGGTTCTTTCATTCTGTGGATCCAAAGTTCCTCATGATGGTAGGGCAAAGTGAATCATGGAGAATTCTTTTTTTTTTTTTTTTAAGATTTTATTTATTTATTTAACAGACAGAAATCACAAGTATGCAGAGAGGCAGGCAGAGAGAGAGGAGGAAGCAGGCTCGCCTCTGAGCAGAGAGCCCGATGCGGGGCTCGATCCCTGGACCCTGAGATCATGACCTGAGCCAAAGGCAGAGGCTTTAACCCACTGAGCCACTCAGGGGCCCTGAATCATGGAGAATTCTTATGAGCTCTACCATCTACTAGGCAAATAGTTAAACTTACCTCTGATTTTTTTTCAGGTTTATTTACATCAGTATGATCATTTTCACTTTGTAGGTGAATGAATTAGGGACAGACATTGTGGTCTTTCAGTTTTACCCCACATATCTTCACTGAAGCAGGATGCACCTAACTTCTCAGTATTTCCAGATGAGCTTTCAGGTTAATTCATTTTGAACAGGCATTATCTCCCAGTTGGGAGTGTGTTGAGATAAATAAGAACTATTGCTAAACAATTCAAATCATTGGCAGAAGGTGTGGTAGGTAAATGGCACTATGAAGAATAAATAGAGTCTTGTTTCCTGTGGACAAAAAATGGATAGCTCCTATTATTGCTTCTTCCATACATTAAGATGGTACAAAGTTAGTTAATTATAAATAATGCACCCAACCATAGAAGAGATGAGCTATATGTTACGTTATTGCACATTAAAAACCTTTATGAGTGTGGCAAGAGACACGTATGCCAACAGCTGCTAAATTCAGAATCCTGGAGCCGTATCTTATTTTAATATAAGTGGAGAACAGTACAGTCTATCACTCTAGGAATTTCCCACTATATAAAAGTTTCTTAACTTTTGCTCGTGATTTCAAAGAATTTATGAAAATTTGTTTTCTTTATTTGAAAGTCTTCCAGCCCTATCCTCAGCCACCCTACTTAAAACAGAAATGATGTTTTCTGGACTAGATTCCCCAAGGCAGGAGCCTGCCTATCTTCCTTCCATCCTTCCTTCCTCCCTTCTTTTCCTTCTTTCTTATTTCTTTCCTTTCCTCTTTCTTATTTCTTTCCTCTTTCTTTCTTTCTTTCTTTCTTTCTTTCTTTCCTCCTTCCTTCCTTTCTTTCTTTCTTTCTTTCTTTCTTTTTTTAATTTTCATCACCTAACCCAGAGCCCAGTACTTTTGTCTTGAGTGTGTGTTGAATGTTGGACATGAATTATCACCTTCATTTTATGGCAGAAGAGGAAAAAGTCATAAATGTCTAAAGTGGGTTGCTGAGTTCTAAGCAGAATGAGATACTCTTTTACTCCAACTGTGCTGAGAAGCTTGCTACCACACAATCAGTAGCTGGAGCTTTCTTGGGGTGACTTAATTCAAATGAAAACTAAGACTGGGAAGTTGGCCAACATTTTAAGGAGAATTTCTGCAAGAATTTTATTTCTTAAGATAGGTAAATTCCAAGTTCTGAGTCTTAGAACATAAGGTAAATACAATATCACAGGAAGATAAAATGGAAGCAGTAATACAAGCCACAACACCACGTAAAGTCCCTTGACTGAAATCTTATTTGTCCATGATCTGTTATTCTGGTGGGCTCTTAACAATCGGGGTAAAGATATGCAAGAAGCAATTGCTATTCCTTCAGCAGCTGACCACACACAGATCCCCAATGCACAGGCTTGCTCCAAAAGCAGGCATTCCAATCAAGGGGTGACTTTGTTATTCTTCTTTAGCATAGCCCTTCCTTGAGATGGTTTTGGCTGTGAGAGCTCAGATGCAGATTTCCTGAACCACTTACCAAGGCCAGATGTATATTATATTGATCCATGAGCACTGTTAGAACTAGTGTTTTCCCCAGAGCTGGGAGAGATAGCAGCTGCGAATGTACAGAAACCGGCACCAAACTTAAGCTGCAAATTTTATTGCACAATTGGCCAGCAGTAATAGGCCACACCAATAATAAAGACAAAACCACAGATTTAAAGCAGGCAGTAGAATCTAGAAATACTCTTTCTGCAATTGCTTTGAATACAAAACATCTCAAAATGACAGGGAATTTGCCTGCAGAGTTGCTAATGAAGATGTGGCTGTGTGTGCCCTGAGTTTGTTTATCCGGCTACGCTAGAGTCTGTATGACAGCAACTGGATTTATAAAAATTTAAAAATACCACAGCCAAATTCTGGAGAAAAAGTTTCCCCAGAAGTCTACTAAAACCCTGGGCTCATAAAACCCACATCTACATAACATACAGTTTTGCTTTCACTGTGAAAGAAAATTTTAGGTAAAGTGAAACTTACAAGGGGAGCACAAGATGGGGCTGTTTCCCCTCTCCCTTCCCCCTCCCATAGACTAGTGGTTCTCAACCTGGGGCAGGTCGGAAAATGTCTGGATACATTTCTGATTGTCCCTGCTGGGGAATGAAAGACTGCGGACATCCAGTGGGGAGAATCCAGGGTTGCAATTAGACATCTTGCGATCAGAAAGGCAGAACAGCCTGCCCCTGACCCCAAATAAAACCCTATCCTGCCTAGAATGTTGACACTGCTGAGTCTGAGAAACCTCATCCTGGTCCACCGGCTCTAAAAAGTATGTTCATATCGTTAGGTAGCAGTTCAAATCGAGCCTTAAATTATACCCCGGACTTTCCATCACCTCTTGGCTGTTAGTTCCAGAGCCAGTCATCACCCAGTTGGTTCATACATGTCTTTCTGTTTACCAGACACTGGGTCTGTCTCTCTTTGCTCGACCCAAGACACCCCTAAGCCCAGCTATGTCACCTCAAATTAGAGCCAGGGTTGAATTTCCAGGGACGAATGGCAGTAAGTCAGTAAGTTCCCCCAAACAATAAAGGGAAGATGTGGCTTTAGGGTTGTGAGAAATGCCCTTCTGATGTTAAAACAATCCTATCCCTTCACGCACACTGGCACACATGCACACGTCCATGCACACCCCGGGCACCTTTCTTATTCTCTGAAATGTTTCTTCTAGGACAGCGCTTCCAAATTAAAATTCTTGAACCCCTACAGATCAGAAAGATCAGGGTGTTGTTTAAAATGCCAGTTCTTCAAATCTGTCCCAGCCCTAATGGATTAAGAATCTCCAGGTATATGATCGGGTAAGCTGCACTTTTCAGATGTGGCTGAGGTGCACACCCAAATTTTGAGAGTCGCTGTTCTAAGATGAGAATTCTCATTCTTCTCTTGCCCACACACCCGGGGGAATGTGTCTGAGGGATTATTTGGGTGTGTAAACAAGCCATCCCCAGGCTGACAGAAGCACGGGGTCTAATGAGGGATATAAGAGTCTGTGTTGTGTAACAGCCTGGACACTTGTAGGGAGTAGTTATTCTGTAGCTGGCTTGATTATTTTACATGCTAATTGTGTATTCACACATGAGTGAGGTAACTAGAAGGTATAATATGGGGAAGAGAGAAAAACTAAGACAATGTGGGAACAGTGGGACTTGTTTTGCACATTTTGGGGGCAAATTGATGAAATGAAAGGTAGCAGAGAGGTTCATCCTGGGTCTGTGAGGGGCCAACTTGCAGTTCTTTACAGATTGCCCAGAAAACAGTGAGTTTAGCTGTGAGCAGAAGGAACGGGCTGTTCTTGTATAATCTCAGCCCATAGCCTTCCCTGGTCGCGGTCAGCTTGTCAGATCCAGCCACCATGTGCGCCAGTAGACTGTCCTCACTGGAAAGCCACCATGAAGTAAGGCTTCTCTCTCCACCCATCTAAGCCCTGGAGACTCCTCTCTCTGCTTTTGAGGCTCTGCTTCCTTCTTCAGCTTTTGAGGATCAGCTTTACCAGACCTGTCATGGGGTAGGATTAATATGGCCATTCCTCTGCACAAGTTTAATCACCTCCGTTCTACCACCAGGAAGAAATAAGTTATCCTTTTTGAACCCCAGATTCAAAGTCTCAGGAGAGAAAAGATGATTGCACAACATGGTCAGGGTTACATCATGACTCACACAGTGATGGAAAGAGGTTCAGGGTTAAGTAGCTCAAACGTTGCTACGGGGGCTGGCATTTGTGGGTTTGGGGTATCAATCATCATCAGAAAACAGAGCAGGCTCATATTAAAAAAAAATCCACTATAAAATGACATATCAGAGGGTCATGCTTCCCCTGAGAGGCGTAGAGAAAGCAATGGATTTGATAGTGGGAGGTAGAGGTGGGAGAGGTTGAGGTGGGGCTGGGATAGCAGGAAGAAGGGTGGGAGGTTAGCGTAAGTTCAAAAATGTCTACAAACGGCATAATGCAAGCTGACGCCTCTTTCTTATCCTTCTTTGAAAATTATTTCTTTGGCAGGATTTATTAAATTTGCCTGGTTATAAAAATCACCTAGAAGTGCTTATTAAAAATACACAATACGAAATCCTACCTTAGAGTGATGGGTGGGGAAGGGGATGCAAGGCATTCGTATTTCTAAATGCCATTTTGATCATGCAAAACTGGCAAATTACCCTTAGAGAGCAAACCTTTTTAAAATATTGCCAGCCACTTACAATAGAACATAAATTAGTTTCTGATCCTGAGAGCAGTTTGATGGGGGATAAAAGGTATATATGTGAGTGAAGTTAGAGAGTTGTGTTGTCCAGAGTAGCAGTTATTTAAATTAAAATTCATTAAAATGAAATAAAATTAAAAAATGTGGTCTCTTAATTTCACTGCCTACATTTTGGACATTTAATAACACTTGTGATTAGTAGCTATAATTTTGAATACCACAGATTAGAGTACTTCCTTTGTTGCAGAAGTTCTCTTGGATAACGCTATTGAGAAAGGAGGGAGAAAGTCGTTATAATATTCATAGTGGAAGTCTCCCGCCAAAGGCCTGTGCAGAGTTAGTACATAGTGATCATAACATTGAAGATGATGTTGACATACTAATGCTTGTGGTAACGGTGACACTTACTAAGCATGTAGTGTGTGACCCTTCAAACAACCTACATACCAACCATGGCACCACACTGTCTTCATACTGGGTAATGTATGTGGAATTCAGAGCCCCAAGTAGCCAGAAAGTCTGATTTTTTGCAAAGAAAGCCAGAAATCTGGATTTATATGTGAAATAGCGAGATTTTTTTTAGTGGTTTACTTTTTTTTTTTTTTTTAACACCATGAAGGCCAAATAAAATAAGAATGAGAGTTGAATTCGGATCATACAAGGGAAGGCTTGGACTTTGGATTTAGAAGCTGGATGCCCTGAAAATTAATTTCCTGATTTTATCTTTGTTAGACCAATTCTATCCTAGGAAATCAACTTTCATTTTAAAGCAAGAGAGAAAAGTTCTTTCTCTTAAGTGATCTACTGCTTTGACCCTGCTCAGTCTGGAACAAAGATTGATGATATATTCAAATAATAATATTTATATCAGCATAAATGTGCTACACTTTATTTCCTTCATTTATTCAATAAATATCCACTAAGTGTTCAAGAATGCACTGGGCAAGGCGCTGTTTGTGGGGAACCTCTACAGGGGAAAAAAAATACCAGCCAAATGGAGCTTACCTAATCTTATGCAAAGAAAATCATAATGAAAAGGCCTAATAGTTAGGAATTATTACTTCAATTATTTTCTGTATTTTAATCATTACTTCATAGGGTTTAAATATCTTTGAAGGATTCTCTGTATCTCACTAGTGAGATATATTTATTTTCAAAAGCACATTTAAACTGATGAGAGTGGAGAGATTAGTAGTGACTCAGGAAATGGGAACATGGATAAAAATCGAAATGTGGGGAGAAATCTCTAGGACGTTTGCACTTTTTCAGAGAGCTGCACCCCTTCTGTTAGAATCCCTGGAGTCCAGCCAGGCCCCGAGCAAACTGGCTGACTACTGCAGAAAGGAATCCTGGATCCTCTCTTGCTGACCTGTTTCCAGACTTTCCAACACAGCTAGTCAGAGGTTTCCTATAGACAATGAGGGAATTCAAAAACAGCGCATGCGGTGGTTCAGCCATTTATCTAGGGACCGTTGGGGATGAGACTGAGCCATTTCCCGGCAGCTGGCCGTCGAGAAGGCTCAGGAGGAAAGAATGGGGTCATCCCGCTGACACAGGGGTCACCCTGGGCCACAGCTTTCTATCAGAGGATGCAGTCAACCCCAGAAAGCAAGATGAAAATCATCTCTCTTGTTAGTGATCATTTTAAACGTAAAAAAAAATTGAAAACAGAGATGGCCAGAACCATGTTTTCCTAAGACCATGATGATAAGAGCCACTGAAGGCACTTGGTCATTGCTTGTGCTGGAAATGCTGATTCGGGGGCTGGGAGGAAATCCGAAATTTGGTGTTCGTGGTCACTACATCGAGTGATTGTTATCAGCAGACAGGTAGGCTAGAAAGTGATTCTCTCCTATAATGGCCTAGACTTTTGAGTGAGGTGGTCCTGGGTTGGAGTCCACGCTCGGAGGCACTGGGCTAGTTATATAACTTTTCTGAATATAGATGTCCTCATCTGTAGAAATGGGGTTGGAAATTTACTAACTGCAAAGGACAGTTGTGAAATTTACTAACTGCAAAGGACAGTTTTGACGTTTAAGTGAGAAGAGTCAGGCAGTCCTTAATACAGAGCTCGGGGAGTACTCTGCGAAGGCTCTCCATGGTTAAAAAGCAATTTTTCATAATTTGTCTCATTTAATTCTAACAATCATCTGAATGATACCCGATTCACTCCGTTTTGTACACAGGCATCCCTCCTTTTATTACTCTTTGCTTATTGTGCTTCACAAATGTGCGTTTTTTACAAATTGGATATTCAAGACGTCAGTGGAGGAAGTCACTGCCAATGGGGCAGGAACAGCAAGAGAACGAGAATCAGAAGTGGAGCCTGAAAACGGGACGGAATTGCTATAACCTCGTGATAAAACTTGAAAGGACAAGGAGTTGCTTCTTATGGATGAGCAAAGAAAGGAGTTTCCTGAGATAGAAACTACTCTTGATGAAGACGCTGTGAAGATGGGTGAAATGATGACAAAGGACTTAGGATAGTCTCTAAACTTAGTTAATAAAGCAGAGCCAGGCTTGGAGAGGATTGGTCCCAATTTCGAAAGTTCTACTGTGGGTAAAGTGCTATCAAACAGCATCGCGTGTTGCAGAGAAATTGTTCGTGAAAGGACGAGTTAATTGATGGGGTCAGCTTCCTTGCTGGGTTATTTTTTTTTTTTTAGATTTTTATTTATTTATTTATTTGACAGAGATCACGAGTAGGCAGATAGGCAGGCAGAGAGAGAAAGAGATAGAGGGAAGCAGGCTCCCCGCTGAGCAGAGAGCCCGATGCGGGACTCGATCTCAGGACCCTGAGATCATGACCTGAGCCGAAGGCAGCGGCCCAACCCACTGAGCCACCCAGGCGCCCCTCCTTGCTGGGTTATTTTAAGAAACTGCCACAGCCGTCCGGAACTTCAACAACTGCCCTGACCGGCCAGCAGCCATGAGCATGGAGGCAGGACTCTCCATCAGCAAATGATCACGACTTGCTGAAAGCTCAGTTGATGTGCAGCATTTTCTAATAACAAAGTATATTTGAATTAAGGTGTGTCCATTTTTTTAGATATCCTGTTATTGCACACTTAATAGACTATGGTAGGATGTAAACATAACTTCTATATGCACTAGGAAATCACAAAATTCACTTGATTGACTTTACTGAGGTATTTGCTTTATTGGGGGTCTGGACCCCAACCCTCAATATCTCTGAGATCTGACTGTATTAAAAAACAGATTAAGAAAAATTCCGGATGGAAAATACCATCTCTTAGGATAATGTGACAAAAATAGTGTGCTGGTGTCTAGCAACTTGCTTTCTGAATTTGTCTAATTTTAAAAACCAAGAGTATTTTAAGGACACAGCTAATCCACTTCTCTCATTTGACAGGTAAGGAATCTGAGGCCCAGTGAAGTAAAATAATTTGTTCAATGTGTGAGAGAGAGACAGACCAACAACAACTCAGGTTTTTTAATGCAGATCTGGAGTCTTGCCATTGCATGGTTGAAAATATGATTTATCTTCAAATAAATCCAATGAAACATATTTTAGATTTGTTGCTGCTGATATTAAATTAACTTCTTAAAAAAACTATCCTATATGCTTCTTAAAATAAAGCAGTATTTCATGGAATTTTCTGGTTTACATCTGTACCAAAATTCTTTCAGAAACCTTTTAAAAACCTAAATTTCTGTGTCCATTGGAGATCCTTTTGGAATCAGAATCTTGGTGGGGTATGAGAATTTGTATTTTTATCAAGTTTACCAATAATATTTGAGAACTAGCTGATTAAACTATTATGTCCTTGAGACCAAAATTTGTCCTTTTTTTTTTTTTTTTGTATTTCCATCTGTTCCAGCCAGAATTTCAGGCATCCACTTTTCACTCAGTTAACTCTTATTGAATTGAACTGTGGTGAAATCAAATTATGGCAAAATGTTTTGATTATATAAAAATCTGGGAAGCACATGTATAGATGAATCATTTCCAAAGATATCATTTATAAAATTTTATCTGAATTAGAAACATAGTTCTCTTGCCAGATACATTCCTCTTTCTGGAAAACATATATATGAGAGAGAGAGAGAGATTGGAGAAAATTAGCCTTCAGACAAATGGAATCTGGTTTAACAGAGAGGGAGTTAAAGCCCAAATATCAGGCCAATTTTGAAGAATGTTAGCTTGGATATCACTATCTATTGCTGCATAACAAATTATCCCAAAACTTGGCAGCGGAAAACAAAAAAACGTTTCTTTTCTCAGACAATTTCTGAGGATTAACAACCGGGAACAGTTTAACGAGAAGGTGCTAGCCAGCGTTTCTCAAGCGGCCGCAGTCAAGATGTCTGTATTTTAACCACGTTACACTGAGTGAGGTAGCGTGAGGCCCAGCTCAGATCAAGAGAGAGGAGCTGGAAAGGGTTTGAGACGTTTGTTACTCCCAGGCCCCTGGGGAGAACACAGTGTGCTAAACAAGGCCACTTAGGGAAGGCACCAGGGTGGGTCACAGGGCAGAGGGAGACAGAACTGAGGCAAAGGCCTCCACTGTGTTTTTGAGGGAAGGAAGGAATGACACAGGGTTAGCCAGTTTAAGACTGGGCAGTTTAAATAACTTCACTGGGTTCTGGGCATTGGAACCTAGAACTCTGGTACCTGACCCTGGTGTGATAAGGCGGGTGTATATTGTTCCGGAGTGTGAGATCCTAATAAGGGGGTAGTTGGGGTGTAGACATAGCCACTCACAAAAAGGACTGACTGGCCTCTAGCCAGGACCTCAAAACTGACTCAAGGCAACATTTTAAAAAATGATATTACAGTGGGCCAGGGCTGACAGTCTTCTGAGGACTTGAATGGGGCTCAAGGGGCTGCTCTTCACAAGGCTCACCCACGTGGCCATTGGCATGGAGTTTCTGTCCTTCACTGGCGGATGGCTGGAAGTCTTAGTTCCTCATTGCATGGACTTCTCCACAAGGTCACTTGATTTTCTGAACAACATGGTAGTTAAAGTCCCCCAGGAGAAGGGAGTCAAGAATGAGAGGAGAAAGGAATTATGTGTTTGCTTAGTATTATGATTCCATTTGTTTTTTGGTTTTGTTTTGAGGGCTTTGGTATAAAAGTCATGATTACAGAAAAAAAAAAAAAGAAAGGTCATTTCTTTTCATAATTTTCTTACGTGATCATACAGTAAACTCTAGAACACTATGGTTTGCCATTATATCAAAACGGCCATTAAAAATAAAAAACCTAATATGTATACTGATTTTCCCAAGCACATTTTCAGATTTATTCATTCATTTATTAAGCAAGTGTTAGTAGAGTTCCTATCATGTCCCAAGCCCTGTGGTAAGCATTGCTGCATAATAGGAAGAAGAGAGACGTGGTCCTAGTTGTCAATGAGTATACGGTCTAGTGCAGGAGAAAAAAGCTCCATTGAAATATTAGGGCTAATGTGTATAAAATTTAGAACTGAATTACAAGGAAACATTTGCATGGTACTGTGAAAGTGGACAAAGAATACAGAACAACAGTTATAGAAGAAGTAACTTTCTGGAGAAAATGGCCATTACTCTTTGCGCTGGATTCTGAACAATGAGCTGTGAAGGCAATGAGGAAATCAGACCATTCATAATCAGCTGAACTTTACATCATATATTTTAAAAGCTAAGTTATCTCCATTAACCAGGAGATCTTCAGTGGTTTACTATCTCAGACAATAATATTACCTTTGGAAGATCTTCAGTATTTTACTCCCTAGTCCCATTTATAACCATTTTATAAACCTAAAGGTCCTAGGGGCTCCTGGGTGGCTCAGTCAGGTAAGGTGTGGCTTCAGCTCAGGTCAGAATCCCGGGATCGTGGGATTAAGCCCTGCGTTGGGCTCTCTTTACAGTGGGGATCCTGCTTCTTCCTCTCCCTCAGGAGGGACCCTAGACTGGGACTCTGCTCCCCCTTCCAGACATCTTCCTCCTTATCCTCAGCCAAAGTTATTCCCTCTTTCTTGAAAGTTAAAGCCAATACACTGGAACACTAACCAGTGGCAAGATTTACAATCTACCATTGTCTTCTCTCAGATTACAATGGGGGAGGGGCCCTGCGAATTATTCTCTCTCCTGGCATAGCACTTAATGTCAGTTTTCTCACCTCTCATTCACTTGTTATTCCAATCCATTCTGGTTTCTTCTCTTGCCATTCTCTGAAAGGGCTCACTTTGAGGAAACTTTCATACTGTGTTGCTAAATCTGATAGACCTTTTCCAGGTCACATCTTACCTGACCTCTCAGTGGCATTTGATATTATTGTGTGCTCTCTTTGTGGAACAATCACTTACATGGGCAACTGTCCACCTAACCCCTCTACCTCTTTAGTAGCCATTACATGCAGAGGTCCTCCAAGTCCTGAACCATCTACTCTTCTTACTCTACCCTTCCCACTCATATAATCGTGTACATAGTTGTATCTTTAATAGTCACCCATAGATTGTTAATTTCCTGCATTTACATAGTCAGATCAAGGTAATCAAATGTTTTCTTAATATAATTACCAGTTGAATGTCTCAAAAGCGAGCCAAAATTCACAAAGCCAAGCTCAAATTTGTGAAAGCTTCCTACCCCAACCTGGTCATCTTCCATGACTTTTTTCTAGAGAAGGGCCCAATGTGTAGTCACATAAGTCAGAATGACACTTACCCCTCATGCCTCTATCTCCCATAGTTTGTCTGGCACCCAAGTCTGTCAATTCTATTCCCTGAATATTTAAGATAATGGCATTTGCTTTATTTTCTTATTCTCTACAGAAGTAATGAGTTGTGTGGATACAATCATGGAGAAAGCAGACCATAAAGTTAATCTAAGGTTAGCTCGTGCCTTGAACACAGCACAAAGAGACTAGTATTTGCAACAGTGCTACATACGTCATTAACCGAGCTGCATACAGAAGGAGCTGGGAACATGGCACACTTATATACTGATGTTCTGGTGTAGATTAAAAAAAAAAAAATGGCCTTAGAGAAATAGCTGCACATGTGAGCTGGAAGAAGAGGAAGTGTTTCCAGAAAACAAGATTCTTTCCTTTTCTTTCTTCCTCCTCCATCACTCTTACCTCTTCTTCCTTCTTTTTTTCCTTTTTGCATTGACAATTTTTTATTAATTCTAGCTAGGTTCAGTGCTCAAGGTAGATGAAGGAACCAAACAAATAAAGCCCCGGTTCCCATGGAGGCTTACTGTACCTTCAAATGGTACAATAAACACACGTACAAATAAAGCATATGATGTTACGTAGGAAGAAATCCTAAGAAAATAAAGCTAATTAGGGAGCAACAGAAGCCCTTGAATGCTAACTCAGAGACCTCTTTAAGGGGTGATATTTGAGCAGAGACCAAAAGAAGTAACAAAACAAGTCAAGAGAATGTCAGGCTAAGGGATCAGCTAGTGTACGGGCCCAGAGACAGGCCAATGCTGGGTGAGCTGAGACACCACATGGGACCCGTGGGGCTGGGGTGCATTTGGAGGATGTGGGGCATGAGGACTTGAAGGCATAACCAAGCACCACACAGGGCATGGTTTGTGGCCACTGGGAAGGACACAGGATTATATTCTTGGTGTGATGTGTAGCTATGAAGCAATTTTGAGCAGGGACTGTAAAGTCCTGAACTGTGTTTCCAAAGAATTTCTCTGACAGGAAATACGTTAGAATGAAACAAGATCAACATGGGGAAAGCCAGTGCAGCCTGTAGAAATTAGAAACTTTGTGTGAGGCAAAGCTCCCAAGTATGACTGTAGGTAGAGAAGATGGGAAGAGAAGTTCACTGGGATGTGACCCTCAAGGAGCGGAGAGGCCGTGGGAGCTTCATCCACATGGGCATGTGCAGGAACTGGGTTGAATATTCCGCAGATGAGGAAGAATCACTGTGAGGTCCTTGAGGACAATAGGAGGGAAAAAATGTGATAGCACGAACAGCACATTTCACAGGGAGAGCTGTTTTTCAAGAACAGGGGGTATCATCATAGAGCCAGTGATAGATTTTGCATGAAGTTGTGCCACGAGATCAGAGACACACTCAGTTAATGGTATTTCCAGATTGGAAAAAAAAAGGGGGGTGGGGGTAGGGGAGAGATTTAAGTGATGAACAATGTTGAAATAAGAGTACAGTCTCTTTAGAATACACAATTCCTGGGATGGAAGAAGAGACAGAGTTGGGACCATTTATTTAGATGCTAAGGAACGAGTCACAGGTTCAAAATAATTCCAGTTATGTTACTGTTTTATTAAGTGCATTTGCTAAATTTTTATATCACATGGTATATTTAAATTAGATTAAATTTTACAGTTTTCTTTAAAAAGGAAAAAAAAAAATCCTTACGTAAAAGAATCCCTGATAAAACATTTTGGAAATACTAATAAAACATTAGACTTAGAACATCAAAAAATTAGTTTAACTCTGTTTTCTCTAAAGAAGAGATAAACGTTTAGCTTAGTAACTGTTCTGTAAACAATGTTACTTACCGAAAATGAAGTTGGGGGCACCCAGGTGGCTCAGCTGGTTAAGCATCTGCCTTTGGCTCAGGTCTGATCCCAGGGTCTTGGGATTGAGTCTGGCATCCCTGCTCAGCAGTGGAGTCGGCTTCTCCCTCTGCCTGCCACTCCCCCTGCTTACGCTTGCTCTCTCCCTCTTTGACAAACAAATAAAATTAGAAAAAAAAAAGAAAGAAAAAAGAAAAAGAAATTCACCTTTATGGAGATTAGCTTTTATTATTTCCTTTAAAGTCAGTTTTAATACCATCTTTAACATCTTTTACAGTCAGCATTTATACTATTTGTGCATGTACTATTTTCTCTTCTGTCATTAATTAGTATACCATGTAAACGCATAGAAATACCAAGTTAACAGAAAGATTTGAAGACCACCCAAGTTTTCTTAACTTGTGTAAAGGAAGTTGCTTTGCTCCGCTGTAAATTATCATTAGATTCACTGCCAGAACCTAGTAACTCGTGCTCTGATAGCCCATCAGGATCCTGGCTCGGAGAGCATGATAATGAGAGCTTCTCCATGGGGAGGTGAACGGGATGGAATGAAAGGTCATGTGTAAATTCTAAATTTTGAAATTATTTTTCACATATCTCTTGTTTGTATTTTTAGCGAAAGTACAAAGAACTTTCACCATGGCAAGTATTTTATGCTAACAGAAAACCATGTCTTTTGAACTGTGCTGTTACAGACTTCCTACATCTCATGAAAAGCAATGCACTTCTTGAACTGAAGATATATTCTTCTCCTTCTATCTTTGAACTGCTCTTCTGTGTTAAAAACCAATTTAAAATCAGGCTTTAAAAACTTCTTAAATGTAGAGTTTAAAATGCAAGTCTTGGGGCACTGAGTAGCTCGTTGGTTAGGTGGCTGACTCTTGATCTCAGGGTCGTGAGTTTAAGCCCTGCGTTGGATTCCATGCTGGGTGTAGACCTCTTAAACACACACACACACACACACACACACACACACACACACAAATGTAAGCCTTAGAGAATTTTAAAAGTGGATCCAAATGGCTACTGTTTTTCCATTCATTTAATTAACTTAATTTCTATTATTCTTTCAAGATTCCATTATCCTTGCATTTCATACTTGTGCTATGAATAATGTTATTCAATGTACATTTAATTTGGGCTTATTTTTACTCCTAAGTGTGTATTATTTTTTAAGGTGTGAAACCCAATATTCTTCAGTAACTTCAAATATATCATTCTAGTTTTTTTTAAGTTACTGTTTAATTTTTCTTTTGAAAGAGAAGGAGAGGGCATAAGTGCACAGAGGGAGGGGGGCTGCAGAAGAGGGAGAGAGAGAATCTTAGGCAGGCTCCACACAAGTCAGTGAGGGACTTGATCTCATAACCTTGAGATCATGACCTGAGCTGAGCAAGAGTCAGCCACTTAACTGAGACACCCAGGTGCTACATGACTGTTTAAATTTTTAAAGCCTTTTGTATTGTCTAATCAAAAGACTGAGAAAAAAAAAGGTTGCAGGAAAGGAAAAAAAAACCACATAATTTTCTCATTTTCCACAAATATATTCTTATTTTTCTATGTAATATATGGGCTGCTGAAGCAAGTACTCTTCCTTTTTTTTTTTAAGATTTTATTTATTTATTTGACACAGAGAGATCACAAGTAGGCAGAAAAGCAGGCAGAGAGAGAGAGAGGGAAGCAGGCTCCCCGCTGAGCAGAGAGCCCGACGAGGGACTCGATCCCAGGACCCTGAGATCATGACTCAAGCCGAAGGCAGCGGCTTAACCTACTGAGCCACCCAGGCATCCCAGTACTCTTGCTTTTCTATATAAAAATACTTAATTTGTGGGGAACCTGGGTAGCTCAGTTGGCTAGGCCTCTGCCTTCAGCTTAGGTCATGATCCCAGAGTCCTGGGATGGAGCCCTGGGATCGAGCCCCACAACAGGCTCTGTGCTCCTCAGGAAGCCTGCTTCTCCCTCTCCCTCTACTCCTCACTGCTTGTTCTCTCTCTCTGTCTCTGTCAAATAAATAAAACCTAAAAAAATAAGAAACAAAATAATTTGTAGTCTAACTGAGTCAGATGATCTATATAATGTTGATTTAATTACAAACACTTTTTAAAAAAAATTTATTTACTTATTTAACATAGAGAGAGAGAGAGAGACAGCAAAAGAGATAACACAAGCCGGGGAGTGGGAGTGGGAAAAGCAGGTTTCCTGATGAACAGGGAGCCTGATGCGGGGCTCTATCCCAGGACCCCGGTATCATGACCTGAGCCTAAGGCAGATGCTTAAGGACTGAGCCACCCAGGCGCCCCTAGTTACAAACACTTTGCTTTTGTGAGGTGTTAAGAGTTTTGGATATCAGTGGTTAAATACATTGAAAGAGTCAAGGGTATTAGCAACCAATCAAATAATTTTTCAGAGACAATTGAAGAAAATTTCACCCATAACATTTTTTTAATTAAATAAAACTCTTTACTTTTAAGACTATCAGCTTATGCTGAAACTATATAGATTATTTAGAAGCTAAAGGAAAGAACTTTGTGTAAATATATTTAGTTTTTAAAAAGTGCTTCCGTAGAATTCCACCACTTGGCTGGTATTATATGACTATTGTCTTCCACTTTGCACACAAAATGAACTTAAAAAGGAAATAGTTTAAAATAAACTTCACAAAATAAGAATCGTGTAGATGGTACAACTTACCTAATCAAGAATAAAATTAAATTTCTATAAATATTTTGTATTTAACCTATTGTTAAATTATATAAGGATATTTTTAAAATAACTAGTTTTATATCACTGTTATTTAGAATCTTTTTCTTTATTAAAAAATGACATATCTAAGTTACCTCAATTATTAAGGCTTTAGTTGTAGGATATAAGAAAATAAAGAAGTAAAGATAGCATTTTACAAAAAAAAGGAAATTATTTTATAAGCTCCATAGGAAATTGGAATTTTGTTCAAGACTCTTTGAAGGCCTAGAACTTTGATATATTGACAATTCAACTCCATTTACTGGTTTTCTGACAGTATTCTTCTGCTTCTATGGCTCTGGATACTAGCAACTAACTCAGTCCCTCTACAATGGTTCATACTGAACTCCCCAACCGCTGGATTTCACTGACTTACTTTGTACAGTGCTCTCAAAGTCCTGTTGTGATCTTGCTGGCCAGTCTGCTATGACCAAATGGGCAGAGTTGTGTGGTCAAAACCATGACTTGTTTGAGAACTTTCTGGGAAAGGGCCTGGATACGCAAGCTTCTTTTAAGATGTGTATCATACACTAGTTCTAGCACTTTTCCTAAGTTTTGATCCTAAAATTGTTGAACAGGAAGGAGGCTTCGTGATAATACAAGCTCACCTCTTATTTTGTACTGGAGAAATGATCACTGTTCCCCTTGCTTATCCTACTATTTTAGAGAATTTCAAAATTCTAAACTTTTTATTCCAAATACAACCCTTGCAATGTAGACAATAAAAAAAAGATCATGACATATAGAGAACTTTAGGAATATAACTAAGCAGTTTTAAGAAATTAAGAGGAATCAGTACATACAAGATGGAAACATTCCATCACAGTTAGCATTCAGTAAGAGTAGCAGCAAAACAAGGAAAGACTCAAACCCTTGGAAAGAAACCATCAGATTCAGCTTAAGGCAAGTGTGCTTCTAGACTAAACACTGGACTTCTCAAAATGCTAGATATAGTTTGCCCAATTAATGCTGTTAGGGATAATAGAGGTGAATCCATTATAGGAAATTGTTTCTTTGCAGCTAATTGGATTAGAAAGGAAAGGCATGCTAATTATTATGATTTATGAGATCCTAGAATCATTGTGAAGATGGTAATATTTTTTTCACAGTAGATCCATTTCTTAGCAAGGCAAATCAATTTCTTAGTGAGACTGAAGAAGGAATGGGAAAGGAGATGAATTGCCATCTGATTTACATATGTGCTATTTCTTTCTTTCTTTCTTCTCTTGTTTAAATAATACCAGAATATCCTTTTGGAAGAAGAAAAAGAATGAAGAACATATTGACAATTTTGCATTAACAATGTTAACTTGTGTTTTTGTTTGTCGGTTTTGTTTCGTTTTTTTCCCCACCAAATTGACCAGATCTGGATTTTTTTTTTTTTTTGTATTCTAGGGAAATTATCTATATAGCAATATAAACTGATCAGTTCAAACAAAACGACAGTCTGTGCAGATGTTTGGAGTGGTGGTAAGAGAACAGTGGCTGAGTTAATTTAACAAGTATTTATTGCTTGGCTAAGATGTTCCAAACAATGGAGTAGATTTGTTATCAATGGTCTTAGAGATTCTGTAAGTCATGGTTGCTGTCCTTGAAAAAGTTACAACTTACTCAAGAAAAAGACATACAAACAAATAAAAACAGTATGTGGAAATAGTGTATGTTACCAAGCTAGACCCAAAGTACTAAGTTAACCATGGTGTTTTGGGATTTAATTTATGTATTATACATGAGGAAGAAGGATGCAAAGATAGTAAATACAAACAATGAAATTAGGAGCAGTTTTTCAGCATTTATAAGCACAATAATGTCATTTACCAAATGGCAAGTTCGTGAATAAAATCTATAATTGCTGTCAGAGAAATTTAAAAAAACAGCCCCAAATTGAAAATCATTTTTAATGGCAAAGTATGAATCATTCAAAGAAATTTATAGATAAAGGAAAAAATAATAAGAAGTTATTATTTTGGAAAGAAAGAAATTGAACAAGTATGACATTCATTTATTTATTTATTCCATTTTCATTCATTTAATGTTGATAAAGTACTTTATAGAACCCATATATTTTCAGGGGTCAAATAATTATTAAGTGTTCTAAGTGATAAGAACACATATTTCATACAATTATATTCCTTTTCAAATACTCTGCTGGCCAAACAGAATAGGCAGTATTTGACCAGTGGGCAGATAATTTTTGTCCTTGGATACATAATCTAGAAAGTTAAATAATATAAATTTTGTAAGAAAGGAAATCTAACAGATCATACACAATGATTCTATTTGTTTTATTAATAACAATAAACAAAGGGAAGGCATTGTATTGGGGAGCATAAGGAATTTTTTAAAAAGTGGAAATCAAAAGTGTTCATATGCATGGTTCCAATGATGTCAGATTGTGTGTTGAAAACTGACACAGTAAGAGTATGAGATGAAGTACAAATGTCTAACTCACTGCCTCTTGATGCTTTATTAAAATTTAGAAATGAGAATTTTTAAAAACACAAGATCAGAGAACTAAAGAAAAGATAAGAAAAATACAGTTCTGAAATCTGGAAAATAGAGAAGACTTACCATATCTGAGAAAGCTGTCACTTAATTGGTAGTGGACGACCTGAGAACAAATCGTGTTTCCATGGCCAAATCCTAAAATACCAAGAATCTGTTTTGTGTGTTTTGAGTTTGAGGAATTCTTTATAGATCTTGGATATCAGCCCTTTGTCTGTAGTGTCATTTGTGATTATCTTCTCCCATTCCATGGGTTGCCTCTTTGTTTTGTTGACTGTTTCCTTTGCTGTGCAGCTTTTGATCTTGATAAAGTCCCAAAAATTCATTTTTGCTTTGTTTCCTTTGCCTTTGGAGACAGATCTTGAAAGAAGTTACTGTGCCGATGTCAAAGAGGTTACCGCTTATGTTCTCCTCTAGGATTCTGATGGATTCCTGTCTCACGTTGAGGTCTTTTCTCCATTTCGAGTTTATCTTTGTGTACGGTGTAAGAGAATGGTCGAGTTTCATTCTTCTACACCTGTCCACTTTTCCCAGCACCAATTGTTGAAGAGACTATCTTTTTCCCACTGTGTATATTTTTTCCTGCTTTGCTGAAGATTATTTGACCATAGAGTTGAGGGTCCATATCTGAGCTCTCTACTCTGTTCCACTGGTCTATGTGTCTGTTTTTGTGCCAGTACCATGCTGTCTTGGTGATCACAGCTTTGTAGTAAAGCTTGAAATCAGGCAACGTGATGCCCCCAGTTTCGTTTTTCTCTTTCAACATTTCCTTAGCAATGGGGGTCTCTTCTGGAGGAGGATTCCTTGTTTGAGACGTTGGTTAGCTGTTTAAGAAAGGGTTAGTTGAAACTATGTTCAGCAAATTACCTCAGCCAATAAGGAATTGCATTTGTAAGAAGAGACTTTTACATAATAGAACAAAACCCAGTTAATTCAATTCTACAGGGAATCAGACTGTCCTTAGGCTCCAATGAAGACAAAACAACTAATGACAATTAAGTAATAATATTTTGAATTTTAATATGTCCCTATCATACACCTTTCTAAAACTATTATAGGCCACTCTTATAATTTGTTAAAGTTTCAACAACTGTACATGTATTAATAATTGGACTCTGGATGAATTTCCTTTGCATTCATGCAAAGATAAATTGGCTTATAATTGAGAAGGCTTTTGGATCCCAGATCCAGGGTTTGTATTTTGCAGTCAGAAACCCAAACAGAGCTGAAGAAGGTGTTTGTTTATTCTATCTGTGCAGTTTGTAAGTATAGAGGTGATATCTATGCAAATACTTTATCTCCAAATAGCATGTTGGAGCAGGTTAAACATAACTCTAGCATTCAATAGGCATATGTTTTCGTGGGACACCTGCGTGCTTGTGGTAACGTGTCTTCATTTTGAAGATAAAGATACTAAGATTCTGAAATTTTATTTATCTAGTATCAATTAATTTTATGGTTAGTCTGAAATTTTATACTTCAAGAGGAAGATATAGGCTAGTTTCGTCTAATCAAAACACTATGTGAAAATGTCTTCTGCATATTTGTGTAAAATTTTGTATCTGCTAAGCACTTTGACATCAAGGATCTTGTTTGAGTCACGCAACAATGTCCTAAGGTAAAAAGGGCAGGAATTTTTCTTCCCATTTCACAGATGCCAAACCTGAGACTCCAGGACTGAGTGACAAAGTCACACCTACCATGCAGAACAGCACCAGGACTCCGTGACCTTTACACTACTTAGCACCGCCTTGTTATGTAACCCTTACGTGTTGAATGTCGCCTTTTCTCTCTTCACATATGGAACGTGTACTATCTTTAGAGAAATCTCTAAAATTTGCTCCTTATGCTTAGATTTTGGTAGGGAGATACATGCCCAACATAGTGATTGCAGTGGAGTCCTGGAGAAGAAAAACACAATAGTGTGGGGAAGTCAGGGGTGGCCTCCTGGAGGAGGTGAGAGGGCCACTGAGTCTGGAGGAATGCACAGGACTTAGCCAGGAGGATTGGGGAGAGCAATGCAGACAGAGGGACACATGTGGACAATGGTGTGTGAGCCCTGAAGCTACTTGTACTTCTGAGGAAACACAGGTCATTTGCTGAGGCTGGATTTCCGTACACGAGAAGAGCTAGTCAGAAGGCTAAAATGGTAGAAATAGGCAGAGGCATGTAGGATCTTCGCGCCAGTGCTTCTCAAACTTCAGTATGCATCGCCATCCCTTGAAGAGCTTCCTAGAACACAGGCCTGACCGAGCCAGACCTGCATGCAATTCCAGGTAAATACACTGTATAGTTGTTTCTGAATTGGCCCAGGAGGGACTTCTTACGAGCCACCAGCTGTCTCACATGCTGCCTTTTCATGGGCAACACAACTTTACATCATGCTAAGAAGCAGAGACTTTGTCCCGTAGATCAGTGGTTCTCAAACTGGACACACATCACAATGGCCAGTGGGCTTCCTAAAACCCGTATTTCTGGGCGCAACTCTTGGGGTTTCTGTTTGGAACCTGGGGTGGGGCTGGACAGCTTGCGTTGCTAGCGTGTTCATGGGTGATCCCGGTACTGCTGATATCAGAAACACGCCTTGAGAACCACAGTTACATTCAGGATGCCAGACTTGGAATGATCTTCAGCCTATTCATATTTTAGATGTTTCTCTCTGGCTTCAGGGTGGAGATCAGTGTTGATGAAAAAAAGAGTGTACTGAACAGGGGATTTTAGGAGGCCCAAGACACGTAAGGGGAGCTAGTATCTTATTATTAGAAGCGAAGGGGACAGCATATATTGAATAAAAAAATTAAGATGTCGGATTCTCCCACAGGGAAAGGGATGATACAAATCAAAATCCTAGGACTCTGACAAAGAAAAGGAGGCAAAACATAACCCATACTAAGTGAAGATGATAATGTTAGAGGAAGAGTTGGTTTCTGGGAAAAAGAAAACCAGTTTGGTGGTAACATATGAAAATATTATATGTATATATACATATATATCATGCTCATCCAAATATTTCTGTAATTTCAAAGAATGGATAAAATATCTAGATTTGCTGTCTCTATAAGAAAAAAGCATTCATACTCTTTAAGTTTGCCTTTTTTGTTTACTTTGAAAAAAGTCTTTTTTTTTTAAATTTTGAGTATGTTTGTGTATAAGATAATTAAAATAGATAAAATGCATTCTTGAAGAGAACATACTTCATTGAACCCAGGGACTTTCTGGAACCCTAAGGCGGAAGTTTAGGAGACGAAAAGCACATGATAAGGGAGACTTCGGAGATTCAATCCCCTTGCTGTGGAGGTTAATGCACATCAATGGTACCTTCCTGGCAATTCCTCCAAAGCGGATCTAAGCAGTATGGTAAAGCAGGGAGACAAATATTGCCCAAAGCGGCTTTGGTTCTTTTGTTCACTCAGTTATAGGGCAACACCTCTGTTACTTGTTCCCTACAAAATGCATCAAGCTGTGGAAACATGAAGGGCATCAGTCCCCTGTTGACACTGGAAGAAAGAAACATTCTTGAGGCTCAGGAATCTGTTTCTCTGTCTCTCTGTGTCTCTGCCTTTCCATGGCCTTGACCTCCCCTTCTCCTATCGTATGCTAAAGAAAGAGAAGAAGTTATAGATTCTGAAGGATTTAAAAATACATATTTAATGTCTTTGCTTATACAACTGTTAACAAGTTAATTTTTTATAACTTCAATTTCTGATCTTTAAAAAAGTAAATTTGCATAACTATTGTTGGGGTGGAGTACATTCTTTGTGTGAATGTGTGTGTGTGTGTGTGTGTGTGTGTGCGTATGATGTGAGTCTTACCAAAAAGATTCCTGAAAGAGTGTGATTCCATTTTCCAGAATTCTTTCTTCTGGCACATTGGTTTTCTGGATCTGCAAAGCTGACAACAAGACTCAGGACCACAGCCAGCTGCTCTCTCTAGATAAAATTTCTATCTATCTTTTCTCTCTTTAACTATAACACAGTTTACAATTTTAATTCCCCTGGCAGTGTTTTTCTGCATGTGATTTCCACAGAAATTTATATAGAAGGAAATATTAAAATGTTAATATTTATTCTTAACTTTTATCTCCAAAATAAAGCTTAAATGTGTTTGTGCATAAGTCTTTGAGAGTCATTGGCATTAATGATATCTGAGAGGAAATAATAATTCATATATTAGAGAAGCAGGTTTTCCTGAAGAATCCTTCTTATATCTGTTTAAAAGTTCTGTAACACTTTTGCATAATATTTCCTTTTTCTACCCATAAAAAATATAGCCAAATACTATTGGATGCTCTGTGAAATTTCTTCTGACTATGGAATAGTAAATAAAGTAAGAGGCCGAGTAATTAGCTATCATGTCAATCTGTATCTATTGTGCATCTAACTCATGTGTTTTGTGTCAAGCTGAAGTATAAAATGACCCATGTTTAAAGTGATAAGATGTGAAGTGCAGAATCACTTGATAAAAAACACCTATAAAGTTTCATGGGAAACTGAATATTCTAATTTTATTCTAGATAAGGTTCACTAACTTTGACTAAATTGACTCATTAATTTAAACTAACAATCTGACTGAATATTTTTCACTGTTGAATGGAGCAGACTTTGGATTAAATAGTTCTAATCATTCAGTTACATATACCAAGCAATATAAATTAGGTTATGTTTACTATTTATATAATATATATTACATAATGTTCTTATTTTTGGAATGGCCAAATGGAATGAGAAAATATGGCCAATTTTGAATTACATAACAGATCTAATTTGAAAACTATCTTTGGAAATCAGATTAGCCAATTTTATATTTAAAATACATACTTTTAATTTAATATAAAATTATTTCATCAATCAACTGTACTTTATAATGACACTTCACTATTACAATCATAATTGTTAAATTAAGAATATCAAAATTAAGAGGCATATATATTACTTAAACACAATATATACTTTATAGAATTTGTATGGGAGAGAGTTTGCAAAAAATTAATCTTGCATATCTCAGTAATATTGAAGGCATTGATCTAAAATATTTCTGATGAAAACACTTTTTTACAACTCTTCTGATCTGCCAAATTCTTAATCTGGAAAAAAAAAAGAATGAGTTTTGAAAATATGAAAATCCGATAGCTAGCAGTGATTATTATCAGTTCCAACATGCTTATTGATACTCTGATGCCTTCGGTAAGGAAATTACATGTTCTTTATGTCAGTTTGGTAGTGGTTTTGCTCCCATGGAAAATGGATATGCCTCACTCGCTTTGCCATAATTGAGTCTGCAGGGATTCTGGTGTTCTCAGTGCCCTACAGAACCTTACACTGATCCACCACAGTATATCATCTTGACCTGGAGTGCATAAAATCTGAAATTTTGGGATGTCTAGCCTCCAGAGTTAACGACGGGATGCAAATTCTAATAATCCCCACCACTTATAATCATGCATGAAGATCGGTAGCTCACACTAAATTTTGGAGAAACATTATATTACCGTTTGGATTAACTGCTTCAATCCCTTTATCAAGGCACTTATAAAGGCTCGTCTGTGAATGAAAGTAAGAGAAACAGAAGGCTCGTTAGCCAGCCCAGGCTGCAGTGCAAGCGGTTGGGACACCTGGTCCCCTTACACCCGCAGACCCAACGTTTCTTGGAGTATGTGTATAACAATGACACTTCTTGCCCGTTTTTTCCCTTTTTTTTTTTTTTTTTTTTTTTGCTGTGTGCTACATGTACATATGCACATAGACTACTATCTTCCCAACACTCCCCGAATTATTACATGCAGCGCATTTGTACACTGGTTAAATGTTCAAATTTCTTTCATGTTCTAGAATATTGAAGTGCTAATACGATAGAACTAGGTGAGGAAGAAATAATTATTAGAAATCTGAACTTGAAGCAGATTCACAGGCTGATGAGATGGGAGGCTCTTCATTTTGGTAAGAAAATGCACATTTTCATTCTTGTAAGTGAAATTATATTTTCCTAGGTTGGGGGACTAGAACCTATTATTTCCATTGTTTGAATAGAATTATTATTTATTTTTTATTTTGAGAGAGAAAGAGAGTTGGGGGAGAGGCAGAGACAGAGGGAGAGAGAGAATCTTTTTTTTTTTTTAACATATAATGTATTATTAGTCCCAGGGGTACAGGTCTGTGAATCTCCGGGTTTACATACTTCACAGCACTCAACCATAACATATACCCTCCCCAATGTCCATAACCCAACCACCCTCTCTCTAACTCCCTCCCCCTGGCAACCCTTAGTTTGTTTTGTGAGATTAAGAGGGGAGAAGGAGAATCTTAAGCAGATTCCACGCTGGGCTCCATCCCAAGACCCTGAGATCACGACCTGAGCCAAAATCAAGAGTTTGGTGCCCAAGTACCAGAGCCACCCAGGCGCCCCTCCATTGTTTGAGTATAAAAGAAGTTGTTTTCTTATACTGGGAAATTTATGGATGGATGAGAGCAAACATTTTTTAAGTTTGGGCTATGTAAAGTATGTTGAAACCCTTCCTTGTGTTTTGAGATTTCCATACATGTCCTGCAGAGAACTTAATAAACTGCATTTCTCAGTTTCTCTTGACATCTGAGTTTACACATGTGAATTAGGAAATGCCAAACTAGCATTCCCTAAGAAAGTGAGATTTGCTAGCAAGTTTATGAGGAAATAGGACATGTGGCATCCTTCTGGTGTGAGTGGTTTTGAGGGCAGCAAGCCCCATGAGAAGGTGGTAGCAGCTCATTCCACTGTGGCCTTCGTTTCCATAAATTGTGCTTCCTTGGTCCCTTCCAGAAGTGCTCAAGGCTAAGAGCAGTTAAGCTTAATTTCTTTTTAACACTTACATTATAACTCTTCTGTATAGTCCATACTATCAAAATTGAAGATTAAACTTTCTGGAGCCATGTTGATATTATTTAAAAATGAAAAAAAATATCTGAAGTCACACTGGGAAAAATAAAATTTAGATATTTAACAGATGCAAACATCATGGTATTTCACAGTGTGATGGGAGGGAAATGACCACACCTGGCCCCAAGTGAGTTACTTAATGTCCCTAAGCCACACTTCTCTCAACCATGAAAATAAATGGATCTATTATTGAATACTTAAGTTAACTATGTATGGTAAAGTATAAATAGAAGTGCTTAGCAATGACTCTAGCAAACAGTGTGCCTTCTGTAAATGTCCGTCCCTTATCATACCCCTTAGGATCAATTAGTAGTTACCACATTTACGTACTAGATTAATTGGTATGAGTGATAAGATGATGTAAAGAATATATGAGTGAAAGAGAACATGAGATAACATTTCTTCTGACCACATACACAAGGAATAGTGTATCCTGAATACAAAAGGGATACTGTATATGAAGTCTTGATTTTCCTAGTGAACTGTATCAGTTTTGGCAAGTCATATATTTCATAGGTTCTTAGTTTCCTCTTCTGAGAAGGGAACCATTTGGGTCATCTGATGCCAAAGTCTCTTTGATCTTTATGGAATTATATTTATTAGTAATAAATATACATTTCTTTATAGTTACTCAGATTTACTTCTTAGAATATGAAGATATAATTTAATTCTTATGTTTGTTTTGTATTCTTTAAAACTGGATTTTGTTTTATAAAATTAAAAAAATCAAATTTATATAATGTAGCTCAGAAGTAGGTAATCCATCTGTTCTGTGTTACTTGGAGCTAGGCTGAATTAAAAAAAATAAGACTCTTCATTTTTCCTACTTTTTATATAGAGTAATGCTGTTATATGGCCATTTTGTAATGATTTCTTCAAGTTCCTTACACAATGAAATCAATAAAAATATGATGATAGTTTTTGTTCGGTCCTCAGAAATCAAGTAGCTTATTCCTTCAGCACATGTTTTAAGAGTAACCCTTCAATATTTACCCTGCCTTAGAACCGGGGGGGACAGGGGCACCTGGTGGCTCAGTCATTAAGCATCTGCCTTCAGCTCAGGTCATGATCCCGGAGTCCTGGGATCGAGCCCCAAATCAGGGTCGCTGCTCAGCAGGAAGCCTCCTTCTTCCTCTCCCACTCCACCTGCTTGTGTGTTCCCTCTCTCACTGTAAAATAAATAAATAAAATCCTTAAAAACAAAACAACAACTGGGGGGACGGCTTTGCTTTCTTCTTTATCGAGTAAAAGAAAGCTAGCCGCCAAGTACTTTAACTTCTTGTCTAGCCTCTTTTAAAACCCTATCTGCATCTGTCCTATCTTTATGTTGTTTCCTCTGGTCCCAAAGCAACTTCCTGTCAGGACAAATCATTATCTGTGCTTTTGCTCAATCACATCTCTGGGATTTCATTGGTTATTTCTTCTTTCTCTAGTGGGACACAGTGGTGAGTTTGTTAAGGACCCAGATTCAAAGTCAGTCTCCACTACTAGCTGTGTGAACTTGGGCATATTATTTAGAATTCTGTTTCCTCAGCTGCAAAATATGATAAAAATATAACTTCCCTGATATGGCATTTGGTGAACATTAAATGAGAGACTTCTAAAGTACTAAGAAGGAGGCATCAATAAATCTTGGCTATCATTCTATCCTTGACCTGTCCCTCTCTACCAGATCTGTGACCTGAATGCATACACATGGACGTTTCTTTCACACTAAAAATGATGTCACTTTGTTTTTCCTTTTTTATTTGGACACTGCCTTAAGTTGTTCCTTTTATTCCCATCTGTGAAGAGATTATATTTACTGGCTTTACCCAATCTACCACGAAGTCCGACTGATTTTCCACTCATTTCTAAAACAAATTCTCTCCACTCTAGGTCACTGCTCTAACTCATGCTTTAATTTTCTCTCACCTAGTCTAGGCCAAGAGCATTTGAAATAGAAGTGCAATTTTATCCTAAAGAAATACATAATTTAATAAAAGAAAAAGAGTCATAAGAAAATGAATATATGGCCATATGCATCTACAATGATGTAGATTTAATTTATAATTAAAAAGTTAGCACTTTATGTTACAAGTTTTTTTGAATATTTTATTTATTTATTTGACAGAGATCACAAGTAGGCAGAGAGGCAGAGAGAGTGAGAGAGAGAGAGAGAGAAGGAAGCAAGCTCCCCACCAAGCAGAGAGCCCGACGTGGGGCTCGATCCCAGGACCCCGAGATCACGACCTGAGCTGAAGGCAGAGGTTTTAACCCACTGAGCCACCCAGGTGCCCCTATATTACAAGTTTTGATGACCTTCTATCATTTTGAAAAAAAGAAATATGATGACAGTCTCAAGTACTGGAAATCATTCCCTCTTAATTGTTTAATAAGCCAGGAGACAAGCATGGATGGTCTGATAGTACTCTTCATTACTGGGACATGGTGCTTCCAAACATCTTAATGGAATCTGCCCTTAGAACTAGCAATATTTATACTGTTTCTGTTTTTCTGCCTTAAATCATATTTATTCATTTCACATTTCACATTTTTAATTGGGAACAAAATATGCTTCCTTAACTCTTCACCATAGCGTATACTGGTGAACACCAAAAACGGCCGGCATTCACCAGAGGAAGATGAATAAACAGATGAATAAATTATGACCTTATTAGTAGTTCTGTTGTAAAGAAAAATTTAATTTACCTTGAAGGTGTATCTTTCAAAATAGCTGCTTCAGTGTATATTTGGACTTTCAGTTCTTGCATTTGACTTGTCTTAGAATCATCCTTTTTTTGCTATTTATTGGCTCACGCACACACACAAATTCTTAAAGTCAGTGTTCTATATCCACTGACTCTGCTTTTCCCCATCCATGCAATAGGCCTTTGAAATATAAATTTATCTTCCAGCGGTCTTGTAAAATGGCTCTGTTGTATTAAATTAAGTCATTTAAATTCTCCTTTCCTGGGTAACATGAAATCATCTCTCCCTGATTTTATCGTATCTATCCTCCTATTACTTTTTGATTTCTTGATGTTGGCATATTTGAATATTCCTTATGTTCTCAAAATCAGGGTCAAAGAGAAGACTAACCAATTATTTTCTAACACGAAATTCAATATTTCTAAAAGCTAATTCATAATACGACCTACCAACTGCCATATCTTTCCAGTTTTTCAGTAAAATAGGTTCTAAATCCAGGAATCACACACTACCACAAAATGCATATGAAATGATAGAACAATAAATTCCCAGTAGCTTCAGGCAAGGATGGAGGGGGAATGAGCCATGTGGATATATATGGGAAATAATCCAGCGTGTGTGGACTTTCGCTTGGTGCAGAGTCAAGGTCAGGCCCCTTTTAGAAGCTGTTCCTGACAAAAAAACAGAAACCATAAAATCATCCCACCCACAAAGAACCACTCAAGGACAATTTTGAGGTAACTGAAGCGAGGACAATAAACAACGCGAAGAAACAAATCGGGGTGTTCAGGGAGTGAGAGACTGCTGACGAAGATATGGAACAGAAATCCAAAGCACACTCCAAGTACACAGAAGCTAGTACTTGTGTACTCCAAGTACACAAGAACTGGCACCAATCACTCCGGGATGAGGATCCCACTTACACTGCGCTTTAAAGAAAAGAGGCACTTAGAAGTTAAAGATATAGCTGGTGTTGAATCACTATGTTGTACACCTGAAACTAATATAATATGTCAACTCCGCTTCAAGAAAAAAAATAGAGCTGATGCCAACCATAAAGTGCATCTGCCAATTACAGCAAAGATGAGTTTTCCATAAATAATAGCGAATATTCTCCTCATTTGGTATTCTTAGTTGGGAAGAACAAAATCGACTCTAGCAAGTTTAAAAAGCAAGTTTTTGTGAAAGGAAATTGGTGAGTTCGCAGAATTTCCAGAAAAGGCAGAGAACCAGTCTTCGTGCTACTCAGTCCAGAGCAGTGGACCAAAAGCTATGCACAGTGAGGCTCTTCTAGCAAGACACTGTCACTACCACTGGGCATTGACAAGGCTACAGACGAACTGCCATAAAAACAGACTTGCACCACTGTGCTTGTCCACACAGCACCTGACCTATTGGTGGCCATCCTGCAGGCTGCTCCCTCTCAGACCCCGTTCCTCTCTGAGTGCATCTAATTGGGATAACCTAGACAACATGCATTCTCACTACAAGGAAGTGTGCAAATTTAATACGTGGGAGGGTGGGACACACAATGTATGAAACTATTATATAAAAGAAAATATTGAGGGACGGTTCAACAAATGCTAGACAGTCAAGTATAACTTAGGGTGCCTTGTCCCTGACACAGGAAAAGGAACATTCTTGTGAAAGTTACACCAAGAAGACAGAAGTCAACTAGATGTGAACAATGGCAGAAGTCAACACATACTAGACCAGCGGTCCTTAGATTCAGTCTGCATGGAAATCACCTGGAGGGCTTGTTAAAACACAGGTGGCTCAGCCCCAGCCCACGGTCTCTGCTTTAGAGGACTGGGATGTGATGGGAGATTCTACAGTTGGACAGACTACCAGGTACCTTGATAATGATCATCTCAGGACAACACTCTGAGAACAGTGGACTTCTAGATCATAATTATTTCCTTCAGTAACACCTGGTTAACATTTACACAAATTCAGTCTTAGTACTAAAAGCACAATATGACTTGTTAGTAATTTTATGTTTTTAAGATAAATATTCTTAAAGGTGTACATTTTTTTCAAGACTTTTTTAGAGCAGTTCTAGGTTCACAGAAAAACTGAAAGAAAAGTGTAGAGATTTTCCCAGTGATCCCTTGCCTCCACATATGCACAGCCTCCCCCATTATCACCATCCCATCGGTCACCAGAGTGCCACATTTGTTATGGTGGATAAGCCCACATTGATTTACCTTAGGGTTCACTCTTGGTGTTGCATAGTCTATGGGTTTTGACAAATGTATGATGACACATATCCATCACGATAGTGTCATTCATAGTAGTTCTGCTGCCCTAAACATCCTGTGTGCTTCACCTGTTTATCCCCCCACCTCAAACACAACAACAACGATCTTTTTTTTTTAAAGGAGAATCTTTTTTTTTTTTAATTTTATTTATTTATTTGACAGACAGAGATCACAAGCAGGCAGAGAGGCAGGCAGAGAGCCCGATGCGGGGCTTGATCCCAGGACCCCGGGATCATGACCTGAGCCAAAGGCAGAGGCTTTAACTCACCGAACCACCCAGGTGCCCCAACAATGATCTTTTTACTGTTTCCATAGTTTTCCTTTTCCAAACTGTCATATAAGAATCATATAGTCTGTACCCTTTTCAGATTGCCTTATTTCACTTAACATGCATTTAAGTTTTCTCCATGTCTTTTCATGGCTTGACACCCCCCCCTTTTTTTTAGTGCTGAATAATATTCTGCTATCTGGATGTACCACAGAATATTTATCTGCCTACTGAAAGGCATCTTGGTTTTGACAATTATGGATAAAGCTGTAATAAACATTCATGTGCAGCTTCTTGCGTTGACATAGGTTTTCACCTTTGTGTAAATGTCATGGAGTAAGATTGTTGGATCAAATGAGAATATGTTTAGTTTTGCAAGGAAGCGCTGATAGGTCCTCAAAATCGGCTACAGCATTTTGCATTCTCACCAACATGAATGAGAGTTCCTATTGCTGCACATCCTTGTCAGCATTTGGTGTTGTCCATGTCCCAGATTTTGGCCATTCTAATAGGTGTATAGAGGTATCTCATTGCTGTGTTAATTTGCATTTCCTGGATGGCATGATGTGAACCATGTATCATTTTTCAATTAAGCCTTTTGCTATCTATGTGTATTCTGGGTTTAGAGAAGTCTTTCAAGGAATGTTAAATGTATACATCTGAACTAGATGTGTCCAATCTGACCGTAGCTTCCAGAATTCAGAAGCATAACAAAAACAGGCCAGGTTCCAGAATTCAGAAGCATAATAAAAGCAGACCAGGTACATATTTCTATTGGGTACATTAAATATCATAATACGAAACTTTAAAATAATTTGGTATTTAGTGTAGGTTTTGATAAGTCATAAGAGAAATTGGAGCCAGCAGGCCCAAGTGTTGATTTTATAGATCCTTTGAATTTTGGAAGCCATGTTATAGGGGGAGCAGGAATACTTAAAGACAATGCACCGGGGGTGCCTGGGTGGTACAGTCAGTTAAGCGTCCAACTCTTGGTTTCACCTCAGGTCGTAATCTGATGGTTGTGAGATCGAGCTCTGCATTGGGCTCCATGGTCAACATGGAGTCTGCTTGATATATTCTCTCCTTCTCTCTGCTCTTCCCACTCATGCTTTCTCTCTAAAGTAAATAAATAAATCTTATTTTTTAAAAAAAGACAATGTACCAGATGGAAATGAATATGCTTTATTTTCACTGTTATATTTTGTAAATAAAAGCTCATATATCTATCTGAGATTCTCTAGTGAAAATGAAACATTTCTATTGACACATATTCTGACTAATAGACACAGAAATCTGTGTCTAGGGACTACGATGAGGCTTTGATAGAATAGTAGTTAACTATTATCTTTATTATTACTTTTTCCCCTCTAGCTTATGCAGTTCAGAAAGAGGAAAACAACCCATTATGGTGAGGATTGCTGCCTGTGTTTTGATTGGCATTATCACATATTATTATAATGGCCCTTCCTACTTCCTAAACAGTAATAAGGCTTCAAAGTCAGAAATGACTGTTTGCCAATGAATATAATATTTCCTCTTTTTTTCACAGACATTATTTTTCTATTGTTAGTTATTCTGAATTGAGTGCAATTGTTTCAAAGCCAAAAAAATCCCCATTAAAAAAAATTGTTCAGTATATTATGAGGTTTAGAAGTTGTTTCGTTCACAAGTTTGAGAGAAACATGCCATTTCTCAAGGCGGAGAATTCTTGATCAAATAGAGTTCTTATAGGATACATTTGAGCTTTCAATTAGGTATATAGGCATAATAAATTATGCATTCATAGTACCTATAATGCTGAATTTCTACACCTTGAGATAATGGTTAGCCCCTGGTGATAATTACACAACAGATGGTTCTTCTTGAAGCAGAACAACACATATCATACAATTTAACCATGAAGAAAATGAAGAGAAGGGTTATAAAAATAAGTGGAGATAGGCATCTGATTACAGGACAGTGCAGAGCGATATGATGAGTCAAACACAAATAAACATTCATTTCCACCCCCCCCCCATAAACTTGGCTGATTTGCATAGCAACATCACAGGTAACATTTAAACAAACCTCTCCTGATTGTATCCATCATCATATGCAATATGTACTGTGAAAAATCCAATATTTTGTTTTAATCTGCTTCTTACAGTTTTCAAAATATGATCTTAGCTCTTTTAGGTTCTTTAGATTACCAAAGTGAACAATACCTTTTTGATGGAAGGGCCTCAAAAGATACTGGTTTTGCTTATGAGGAAAAATCAAATGCCCTCTTTAATATTTTTTGTATTGTGTTAAACATTTATTTATTTATTTGAGAGAGAGAGCACATGCTCAGGTGGGGGCAGGGGCAGAGAGAGGCAGACTCTCAAGCAGACTCCCTGCTGTTCATGGAGCTGAAGGTGGGGTTGATCTCATGACCCTGGGGTTATGACCTAAGCCAAAATCAAGTAGCTGTCGCTCAACTAACTGAGCCACCAAGCACCCCTTAAATCCCCTCTTTTTAATAATTTGCTTTTTTTTTTCTTTCTAAAATCTTATGTATTTATTTGACAGAGAGTGAGAGCACAAGCTGGGGAAGTGGCAGGCAAAGGGAAAGAGAGAAGCAGGCTCCCCGCTGAGCAGGAAGCCTGATGCAGGGCTCTGAGATCATGTCTTGAGCCAAAGGCAGCAGGTTAACCAACTGAGCCACCTGGGTGCCCCATTAACAGTATTGAGATATAAGTCATATACCATAAATTTCACTATTGAAAGTGTCCAATTCAGTGTTTTTTAGTGATTTTATATCCACAGTGTTGTGCAACTATCATTACTGCCTGTCATTTCGATACCCCAAAAGAAACCCTTTATGCATTAGTAGCCACTTCTCAAGCCCTCATGCCCACTCAATACTTCTCCCCTCCCAGTTTTAGAGAAGCAACCGTATACTTTCTGTTCCATCAATTCGCCCATTTTAGGTATTACATATAAATGGAATCATATAATATTGCTCTTTTTTGGTTAACTGCCTTCACTTAGCATATTTTTTAAGGTTCATCCATGTTATAGCATGTATCAATGCCTCACTTATTTTTATGGCTGAACAATGTGGCCTTGAATGGATAAACCAAATTTTATCTATTCCTTAGTGGATGGGCAGTTTTGGCTATTATGAATAGGATTGCTATGAATATTAGTGTACAAGTATTTGTGTGGACATACATTTCAAATTGTCTTGAATATACAGCTAGAAGTAGAATTGCTGGGTCTTACGGTACTCCAGTTTAAAAGTTTGAGGAAATGCCATTTTTTTCTTTTTTTTCAAAAGCCTCTTCACTGTTCTGTATTTTCACCCACAATATGTGAGGCTTCCAATTTCTCCACTCCTCACTAACATGAGTTACCGACTGTCTTGGATTTTAGCCATCCTAGTGGGTATGAAGTGGTTACTCCTTGAGGTTTTAATTTGATTTCCCTACTGACTAATGATAGCGAGCATCTTTCCATGTGCTTATTCTATATCGTCCTTATTATACACTGTATATTGTGCTTATTTGCATAACTTCTTCAGATGACTATATCTTCAAATGCTTTGCCCATTTTTGAGTTAGGTTTTTTTTATCTTTCTGTTGCTGAATTGTAAGACTCCTTTGTATATTCTAGATAGAAGTCCCTTATCAGATACACAGTTGCAAAAATTTTCTCTCATTCTGCATAACATCACTGCACTTTCTTGATGGTATTCTTTGAAGCAAAAAGTTTTTGATTTTTGACGAACCCAAATTATGTTTTTTCTTTTGTTGCCTCTGCCTTTTGGTATTGTTTCTAAGAAATCAATGTCTAACTCAAGACTGCAAAGATATGCTCCTCTGTTTCTTTACTGAGAATCATATCACTTTAGACATTATCTTTAAATCAGTGATCCATTTTGAGTTAACTTTCATGTTCATATGAGACAGGGATCCATCTTGATTCTTTTGCTTGTGGCTATCCCATTATCTCAGCAGCATTTGTTAAAAGCCTGTTCACATTCCTTATTGAACTGATAATTGCAGCATGATAGATGAAATTTAAGGCTCTTCTATGTTTATATGTGGAGAATAGTGAGAAGAGAAGCTAAGTAGAAAATGTAAAAATGGCTGTGCATAATCTTGGCTTTCCTTTCCTCTTCCCTATTTATTATTATGATCATTACTATTTATTTTTATTTTTATTTTATTATTTATTATTATTATTGCTAATTTTTTTTTTTTTTTTTTTTTTTATTGCAGCAGAGTTGAGGCTTAGCAGCGGTGTCTCCCAGACTCCTATGGCTAGGTATCATCAAAGGCAACAACAGAAAACCGTAAGATGGTGAGAAAGGACCAGCTCCCACTCAGTCCTAGGAGGCAGCTCTGGCAGCCATTCTGTCTCCTTTAGGTTCCAGGGCTCGATGAACAGGAGTGCTCTGATTCCAACTTCTTGGTTCTGGTAGCACTGAAACTGTGTGCTTAGTTCCAGTAATAGCTTTTCAGCCCAAAACCAACAGCAGCTTTTTGCTTTTGTTAATCGTTAAGTCACCTCCTTGTCCTTATTTTAGAGTTTTAGCCTTTCCATGACCTATCTAAGCAATACCTTATTTTGAAATCCTTCTGCTTGAAAATTTAGAGTTGTTGTCTTTTCTTATTTCCTCATCATGCTGACCTTCCAGCAGTGAAATCAAAGGGCTAAGCTGGAAATGTTATAGGATCTCTTCTCCTTTAGTGCCCGTGGTTCTTGGTCACCCTGCTTCAAACAATGAAGAGGTAGACCAGATAAAGGGTGGTAGGCGGCAAAGCAAGGTTTATTGAGTGATAATAAAGTTATTGAGC
>PISX010008084.1:0-84562 GCA_004024625.1 Mellivora capensis | reverse complement strand
AGCATGATACCCTCTAGTTCCATCCACGTCGTTGCGAATGGCAAGATTTCATTTCTTTTGATGGCTGCATAGTATTCCATCGTGTATATATACCACTTCTTCTTTATCCATTCATCTGTTGATGGACATCTAGGCTCTTTCCATAGTTTGGCTATTGAAGACATTGCTGCTATAAACATTCGGGTGCACGTGCCCCTTCGGGTCACTACGTTTGTATCTTTAGGGTAAATACCCAGTAGTGCAATTGCTGGGTCATAGGGTAGTCCTATTTTCAACTTTTTGAGGAACCTCCACGCTGTTTTCCAGAGTGGTTGCACCAGCTTGCATTCCCACCAACAGTGTAGGAGGGTTCCCCTTTCTCCACATCCTCGCCAGCATCTGTCATTTACTGCTAGGATAAATGAGGCAGAATTCTTAATCGGTTTCTATCTTGAATTTCAGCACACCCACTTCTGTGGAGGGGAGGATTCTGTGCTTTGATACAGAAGCAAAGAAAGGAGCACGCCCTGGGCTGTCCTCAGCCAAAGGGCTTGGAATAGGTGCCTGGTGGTTATGGAGGGCTTCTGGCTTTTCTGGGGTCCAGCTGGGTGGCTCCTTGTGAGGTCACTGCCTTCCAGCTTTCTTTTCTGTAGGAAGCTGAAAGGAAGGGGCCCTTTGAAGAGATCCAGGAGGGCAAAGAGGGCCATCAAGATGATAGGAAGAGAAATGGAGTGTGACATTCCTCTGAGGTAATTTCCCCAGAGGGTACTGCCTCTACTTCCACACTAAAGCTTAATGGGAAATAGCTTTCCTGCTCTGCTGATGCCCTGGGGGCCTCTACCCACAGCCTGCTGACTCCCCAGACTCCTCAGTCTCTCCTTCCTAGAGGCCCCAAAGTTTGCCTGCCTCCCTGTTCTATTACAGAGCTGGCTCTGCCTCCCTTGGTCCTCTTCCTGCAGGCAAGTAACAGGGCTGGTCTGTCACTTAGGAGAGTAAGCTCTGTGCGGAAGCAGATGGGTGAGAACAAAACAATCTCTTCTGGACCCTGCCCCTCCCGTGTGTGTGTGTGTGTGTGTGTGTGTGTGTGTGTGTGTGTTGTGTATGTTAATAAAAATTTACAGATGTGTCCCAGACCTAACGTGTTGTGAAACATGGTGCTGAAGCCATGCCCACTGGAGAAGGCACAGGCTGTTCCAGGTGGGAAGATAACCTTTGTCCAGAGTCTGCATCAGGAAAGGAAGTCCTGCCAGCAGTCCTGGGGCAGAGGCTCTCAGAGCTAGGGCGGGGAGGGGAAGGATCATTGCATGGTGGAGGGGGCAGCATCAGCTGGGGACCAGGGGTGGCCTCGTGAGCAAGGCCTGCGAGCAGGTCTGGACTTGGTCATTTGAAAACAAAACAAAGCAAGCAGAGGAGTGTGATGTGACAACACTGAGAATGGGGGGTCGTGCACAGAGTCAAAGACAGGGACGCATGTGCCTTCTTTCTGTGCCCTGTGCCACTCATTTCCTCCTTTCTTCTTTTGTTCATTCAGAGGTGGTTATTACTTAAAATGGAAAACATGGTCCAGGCACATGGGACACAGCTATAAGTGAGACCAAGAAGGACCAGTTCTCATGGGGTTTATGTTCTGGTAAACTGAGATAATCAAATCAGACAATCCCTAGAATGAAGTATCCCAGGCAGTGAAAGCTATACAGAAAATCAAAATAGATTTATGGTAATGCTAGGAAGTGACTTATCTGCTAAGACCAGGAGACCTGTCTGAGGGGACTTAGGGGTAAAATGTGAGTATAGGATGACAGTCTTGTGAAGGTTGAGGAAGAACATATCAGTGAGTGAGAAGAGCCAGTGCAAAGGCCCTGAGGTAGACAAAAAAAGTAGTATGTTCAGGGAACAGGAAGAACACCTCCGTGGCTGGAGTTGAGTGAGTAAGGGGAAGAGTGTTCATAGTGTTCGTTTTACATCCCAGGTGAGTGTCCTTGAGCAAATTTCTCAGCCTCTCTATGCTGCTGTACCCTTGGGCTTCACAAACTCGATTTTGGGTGTCCACAGATGAGAATCCAAGTTCTCTTCCAGCTTACGTTGTTCATTTTGATCATAATCTTAAGAACAGTCATGAAAGTGTTTTCTGGGTCATCTTGATGATCCCAAGTCTGAGCAAAGCTGTGGATTTCACAACCGTTGGTGTTTGTCTTTGCAGTTGGCTTGTGCCAAAATGAAGTTCGGGCACGCAGGAAGATTTTCTCCATAGTTTGAATAGAAAAAAGGGGCAGGGCAAGTGAGTGAGCCATCCTAGATACTGAGGCGTGTGTACGCCCCACTCAGGACCCCAGGCCAGGTGGTTGGTACATGCACGCGCCGTGAATGGGGTCCACTTCCCCATCTGAGCTTGTGCCATGTTGGTTGGAAACGGGCTTATTAGCAGTCAGATGCTGTAGCTTCCCCCACCATCCCCACTCCCGGGCTCAGTAATTGGATCAGATACCATTTAAGGCAGCTTTCAGTGCCTCAGAACTAGCCTTGTCTTCGTTTGAACCAAATACCTTTTCAGATTTACCCTAGTGACTGCTCAGTAAAATCAGCAGGAAAGGATTGCTGCCTGGTCTACGTTAAGTTGAAGTCTGATTACCTTGAAGACCTTGCAAACAAAACTTGGAAGTTCCTAATAACTTTGTGTTCCATCTGTTTCTGTAAAAGGAAGTTAAAGTGCCAAAAACAAAAAAACAAAACAAAATAAAATAAAACACCCTTAAATACGGAACCCAGCCAGAGCTCTGACTTGATATGGTATAACTCAATATGGACCTGCGGGTTTTAGCAAAACAACATGATTTCAATGAAAATAATTTAAATTTCTCTGGTTTTAAAAAATTTTGTATTTTTGGGAGCACCTGGGTGGCTCAGTGGGTTAAAGCCTCTGCCTTCGGCTCAGGTCATGATTCCAGGGTCCTGGGATTGAGCCCCGCATCGGGCTCTCTGCTCAGCGGGGAGCCTGTTTCCTCCTCTCTCTCGCTGCCTGCCTCTCTGACTACTTGTGATTTCTGTCTGTCAAATAAATAAAAATCTTAAAAAAAAAAAAAAAAAAAAAAAAAAAATTTTGTATTTGTGCAGAAGGAGGAAAGTTTCAATAAAAATAATTTAAGTAAATGTGTTTACTTAATGCATTCTCCGTGTGGCCATTTCCTTCTGCAAATGGGGTCCCCAGTTCTTAGAGATTCAATGCCCCAAGTTACAAACCAGCTGCAGAGCATTTCAGGTGGTCAAAAATCCAGGATCCAGATGGGATGAATGCAAAGCTTTGGGCTTCTGACTTTCTCTCCTTGGGGTGCATACAGTTACTGCTGTGATATCCCAATAAAGGAGTGGGTGTGATCAAGGAATGGGATTTTGCTGCGAGAAGCTGTTGTTCACCAGTGTATCTGGAGTCAGGCCCCTTTGGAAACATATTTTTGAAAATCACCATCTTCAGCCTCTGTGTACCTCTTAACTTAGTTTCTGAAAGACTGAGAAACTTGATGAAATGATTATATTTGTATCTAGCTAATAACCCCTCCTCTCAGTGGGTTTTCCTCTCCCCTTCCCACCCTCCTCTTTTCTCCTTCTGTTCCTCCTTCCCTCCCTCCTTTGCACACACAGTACACACACAAACATGTGGTTTGTAATTCATAAAGATGTATCCATCTCTAATATGTCTGTCCACCTCGTTCCTAATCATGCATCCTCTGCAGCCCACGTACAGGAAATGGACCCATGTATCAGTGTGTTGGCTTTTGGAGAAAACTTTGTCAACTTGTCATGTTGCTTATATAAATATAGAAATATATATTTAAAACTCAGTAGACATTTTGCCATCACATTCTCTTTTTCTCTTCCACATCCTCTAGCTCAGTCCATTTTTAGAAATGATTTTTGGGGGTGGGGGAAAGACCATTGCGGATATTCAGAGATAAGCCTCCCAGTTTTCCGAGTGAAGAAGTCTGTGTGGTCTTTGACACCTGGATTGTGTGTGGCACTGTTCTGCTCTTTTGGATGTACGGATAAAAGAATTAATTTGCATTTAATTGCCTAAATCTGTCTTCATAGCCTGGGGAGAAATGATGGTTTGTCACTTGGTGTCACCCTTTCCCCCCCTTCCCCCCAGTTTCATTTGGTGCTTCATCTCTTCCTTTCAGTGCATGAGCATCTCAAGGAAAATGTTGACTGGCCCACGGGTGGGGGTGACAGTGAGTGACAGGTAGTCTCTCACGGCTTGATTAATGACAAAAATCGCCCATTTGGCTAGCTCCTCCACGTTCCTAGCAAACACGAATTGAGAGAAGCATGTTAATGTCCGTGCAAACCTTGAAGTTTGGAATTGCTGGGAAAATCTTCATCTTGGATGTGTTCCTTTGACCTCACCCCATGACCCTAACAGGAGCTATCCCAGGAACTCCGACATGGTGACCTACCAGAAAAAATCTGTTGAGCCTACTTCCAATTCTTTGCCTTTTTTTTTTTTTTTGAAGTTTTTATTTATTTGTTTGACAGAGAGAGACACAAAGAAAGAGGGAACACAAGCAGGGGAGTGGGAGAGGGAGAGGGAGAAGCAGTCTTCCCCCTGAGCAGGGAGTCCGATGTGGGATTTGATCCCAAGAACCTGGGATCATGACCTGAGCAGAAGGCAGACGTTTAACAACGGAGCTATCCAGGTACCCCGTTGTCATGAGTTTTCATCGGTTCATTCATTCGACAAATACTGAGCTCTGAGTCTGTGTCTCCTAACTGCTTTTCCGGCTGAGCTATGAGCATGACAACAGGAGGGCAGTGTAGATTGCTGTTGTGTCCCCTGTGTCTTTCCTGTTGCGTAGCACGAGGGCAGTGCTCATGTCCGTACCCGTGCACCGAGCGACTGAGGAAGTGCTCAGAGCACATGACGCGTCCATCTATTTAGGACCCTTGCCTGCGGATCGTCTCGTTTGAGCATATGTCCAGGATCTTTGCTACATGTGCATTTCCTCACCTTCCTGGCATATGTGTCTCTTGAGCGGAGCCTCGCACGCACTAGGGTGCAGAGCAGTACCTGGTCAGACTTCACCCGTAAACAGCACTAATGGAGCCCTTCCTGTATACCCTGCACGCTCCACGCGCGTGTGTCCGCGCTCATTCCCTGCTCTCGGCGGCTCAAGAGCTCTGTGCCTCCGTTAGCACCCCACCTGGCAAAGCCAAGGATCAGAAAGAGTCAGACCCAGCTCACGTGACCCGCCGAAATAAAGGAGGCTTAATTAATCAACTGGCGGCTCAGTTATCTCCGTGTTTGTTTTGGCCTTGGGCTTCTGGGTCATTTTAATGGGAGCATAACTCAAAGTCTTTGCCCTTTTCATACCCACTTTAATCTGTGTCACAAGGACCTGCTCCATAAAGAAATAGTCTCACTTTTACTTTAGTCTTTAAAATAAAAAATTCCTGCTCTGTAATGCATTGGCTTAATCTTTGCGTGGCGGAGTATGGGCCGATGTGCCAAAAGACCCCGTGGGCTCTGAGCGCAGATGTCTCCAGTCCCGTCTGCTGGACACGTAGGCCCCGGCCCGAGGTTTCCTGGATTTGAGGGTGACCAGGTGGGGAGGTTAGTGTAGCTTATTTCTGCTGGATGTGAGGTCGGAGCCAGTTGCCAACGAGGTATCTCGGCCTCCCTCAACTGTGGTGTTCTAAGTAAATGTGATTGCTACAGTTAAAATCTCTATTATTGGGGCGCCTGGGTGGCTCAGTGGGTTAAGCCTCTGCCTTCGGCTCAGGTCATGATCTCAGGGTCCTGGGATGGAGCCCCGCATCGGGCTCCCTGCGCAGCCGGGAGCCTGCTTTCCCCTCTCTCTCTCTGCCTGCCTCTCTGCCTACTTGTGATCTCTGTCTGTCAAATAAATAAAATCTTAAAATAAAATAAAAAAAAAATAAAAATAAATAAAATCGCTATTGTGAGCCCTGTTTGATATTTTTCTGGAGAGGCATTCCTTCCCTGAAAAATAAAAACAAACAAAACCAAAAACCAAAAAGAAACTGAAGGTTTTTGATAAAATTGAAGTAAACAAAACATCGGAGTTTTTAGATTCCGCACCTAGTGGGATACGGATTATTTTATTACCTTTTTTGTTTGCGTGTGCATATGTACATACACGCATGCATTTGGGCAGCTCCGTGTTTCCCACATAGCGACCGTGTGCCCGGCCCCGCGCAGAGGCGATGATTTGTAATAATGAGCCAGCCAGGTGGACAGGCTTCTGCCCTGGCTCGTCGGGCTCATCAGATAGGACTTGAAGCAGTCAAAACTGCAGTGGCCTCAGTTTTATGCTATCTTCCACGAACTGTTTATTCTTCCGGGAGTCACCCAAATGTCTAGGCTCTTCACCTGCAAAATGAGGCTATTGGCCTCGATGTTCTCGATCAGCTCCCAGGTCTGCGGGATTTCTGCTGGGGCCCGTGCCCAACCCGCGAAGACCAGCAGGCGTCGTTGCTATCAGTCATGTTCGGTGGGGAAGCTGCCCTGGCGGCAGGAGTCTCTCCTGAGCAAACAGTGCACCCTGTTCTGCCTGGGGTAGGGTCTCGCATTTGACCATGGCTAATAGGAAAGGAAGCTGTTCTAAACCAGCGAGACGAACGTTTGCAGGTCTTAGCCTGCAGGCAGGACCAACTACATGGTTTACAGGGTCTCCCACAAAAGAAAAATGTGGACCCCTTGTTCAAAAAATCGTTAAGAATGTCGAGACACCACAGAGCATTAAACCAAGCACAGGATTGTTCTGGAAACGCAGAATTCCTGTGCCATTGCATCATGCGCACAGCCGTGAAACCAGCCCGACCTGCGCATGAATCTAACAAGAGACGGGAGGCTCTTCCTCCTTTGGAAGAACGAGGTTAAATGGCTACGTTACTGTTTTACAGCGTGTTATTATTGTTATTCTTACAAGGATTATTTTAAATGACACCACCCCCATGCCTGTCTTCTCTTACAAGAATATAAACGGCTCGAGACAGGGTCTGCAGTTTCCGTAATTTATGGTTTCCTCCAGCCAGATGACTGGCTCTATGTGTGTGTGCGGAATGCAGTGAACGCAGTCTTCATTTGTTGTAAGGAGAGATGGTGACTTTTTTTTCCCCCCAGAGATTCCCCCCACCCCCCCAGGGAAATGGGGGTGCAAAATCCAACTGAAAGAAGGGAGAGTAACCTTGAGTGTTTGTAGAAACTGAGACAGGCCATTTCGTGCCGTGCTCTGAAACCAAACCAGCCCTGCCCTGGGTAACAGGGGCGACACCTGTGACAGTGAGTTGCTCCATCGTGTTTTTAAAACAGCCCTTTCGGTGCAACACAAATCAGTATTTTTGTTGCTGGTCGGGACTTTGTGCAAGATGGTAGCCCACTGAGGTAGAGCTGAGCAAATCAAGGAACGAAATGTACAGGCTTGTAGTGTTCGTAATTCTGCATTTATTCTGCGTGATGTTGTAAATAAATGGTTTTCTCGTGTAAGGGATAGTTATTACTGTGTATAGCCCACCAAGCAGAGAACCCGAAAGAGGGCTCGCCGAAGGAGCTATAAATTTGCACATGGAAGCGGCTGGACTTTTGAGTGTTGGTAAAACCTCTGTGCAGACGTTGATGAAATGCATTGTGGCATTTGGGGCTTTAGTTGCTAGTTTTCTTTTAGAATTTTTGGCAGGTCTTTAACCAGGAGACATCAGCAGTGCAGTCATTTTCAATAACCTGGACTCTCCAGGAAAATTTAGAAATCTGTCCAAATAGAAGGTAAATAAAGACGTTTGTAGGCAAAGCCTTTTCTGTAAAGCATTTTTGTGGGGCGTGGACCTTCCACACCGACAGAGCTGAATTGTCCACCCTATTTCGCTTGTTCTATCTGACCTCCTGTGTGTGGCTTTGGCTTCAGTGACCATCCCCCCACCCCTCCAATTTCCTGGAAGCAAGTTGTCATTAGGAGCTAATGCATTTAGGTCCTTTGGATTTGCTCAGTGATTTTGGCACTTCCTGATTTTTTATGGGCTCCGTAACCAGGCCCCATCACTGCGTCCCTGTACCTAGCCCTGACAGTGTACAATCACGATGAAGCCTGAAGGAGGGAACAGCAGGTGCGAGAAACTCGGGGCCCATGTCTAGA
This sequence comes from Mellivora capensis, assembly GCA_004024625.1. NCBI lineage: Eukaryota > Metazoa > Chordata > Mammalia > Carnivora > Mustelidae > Mellivora > Mellivora capensis. The sequence continues at coordinate 76,445 of PISX010008084.1, read as the reverse complement.
GAGTAGTCATTGATGAGGAGGCCTGATCTGGGGTTTTATCTAGTTTGTCTGTTTTTTTGTTGTTGTTGTTTGTTTGTTTAAGATTTTATGTATTTATTTGACAGACAGAGATCACAAGTAGGCAGAGAGGCAGGCAGAGAGAGAGGAGGAGGAAGCAGGCTCCCTGCTGAGCAGAGAGCCCGATGTGGGGCTCGATCCCAGGACCCTGGGATCGTGACCTGAGCCGAAGGCAGAAGCTTTCACCCACTGAGCCACCCAGGCGCCCCTTGTTGTTTGTTTTTTAAGATTTTTATTTTTAAGTAACCTCTACAGCCAGTGGGGGGCTTGAACGTACAACCCCGAGATCAAGAGTCCCATGCTCTACTGACTGAACCACCAGGTGCTCTCACCTGGTGTGTTTTAAAAGGAACTGACTTGAGCCCCAATCCCGAGGATTACAGACCACGAAGCAGTGGTCACCTCAGGCCCATTTGGGGACCAGTAAATCTTTTTAGAATATTGTGACTATAGAGCAGGGGAAGGATAGAGACACATAGAAGTTCTACCACCTGAGTGACGTAAGGAACAGGGTCAGAATCTCCCCTGGGATTGTCCTGAGGCTGTGGGCCTGTGTTCCTGTGGGAGGCTGTGGGCCTGTGTTCCTGTGGGAGGCTGTGGGCCTGTGTTCCTGTGGGAGGCTCTCCGTTCTGCTTTAGTGCAGGAGCAGCGGCACGCCCCAGTGACAAGAAGGCTGGAGTGAGGTGGGAGCTAGCCAGCCGGGGTTCGAGGGCAGGCTCTTGGTGCATCTGTGAGGTAGATGGCTTAATCCCCTGGGTCTTCATTTCCTTAGCTTTGAAAGGAAGCAAAGCAAGCAGCTCAGGAGACCTCATGTGAAATGACTATCGGAAGATACTACTAATAAAAGCAATTATTTGTTGTTGTTGTTGTTGTTGTTGTTGTTTTTAAGTAATCTCTCTGCCCAACATGGGGCTCGAACTCAAGACCCTAAGAGTGTTGCATGTCCTACTGCCTGAGGCCAGCCAGGTGCACCTGCAATTTCTTGTTTTTACACCCAAACTGCCCCCGATGTAGTTGCATTTACCCGGACTCCTGTGCCTTCTGGAGCTGGAGAAGGCTTGGCAGTGCTGGGAGCTCACGGTACCATTTGCAGGATTTTTGAGAAGACCCCGAATATGCTGCCACATTTACCCTATGAAATGCTGTGGCGAAAATGACCAATGAGACCGATGCAGCTCCGGTCCAGATGGCCCTGACGGCCTTGCCTGTCACATGAGGAAAGCTCTAGAACACAGCATGGGTGAGGGGGCGTGCCAGGTATGGTAGGCTGCCCTTCTCCGTGGTTTCCATTGCCACGGATTCAGTGTCCTGCGGCCAACTGCCGTCTGGAAGCTGTTGATTCTCCTTCTGATGCACCCTTAGAAGGTCAGGAGCAGCCCAAGGCTACATCACGAGCCTGCGTCAGTCATTGCCTCCCAGAGACATTTCATCATCTGCCATTGTCACAAGACAAAGGGTGAGCACAGGACAGAAAGATATTTTGAGAGGGAGACTCTTCATTGAACTTTTATGACAGTATAGTATTAGAATTCTGTTTAATTATAAGTAATTGTTAATCTCTTACTGTCTAAATTAATCTCTATCATGGGTATGTATGGAGAGGAAAAAACATATTACCGAAAAAACATATTACCGAACGGTAATATGTTTTTTCCTCTCCATACATACCCATGATAGAGATTAATAGTATACACACACACACACACACACAGAATCTGTGGTTTCAGGTATCCTCTGGGGCTCCTTGTGGATAAGGTTGCCAGGGCGGAGGTGGGGTGGTGTAGAGAGCTACTGTATTTATAAAACATTTCAAAAGCGTTCTTATTTCTAGTCTAAAGATGTCAGCTGTGGAATTGGGATGGCTTTAATATAGTCCCTAACTACCTAAAAGATTTCAAATCTATCTTTTGGATTATCTTCCTCCATGGAGACATGTCTCCATTTATAATAAAAACCATTTAGGAGACAAAATAAACAGAACCCATACTTAGTTTTTAGATTATGAGGGAAATAGGTTGCACTTCTGGGCATCTGGCAGTAGTAAGCCCATGACGTATCAAAAATTATACATATTTCAAGGGCCATTTACTTAAATGCTTTATTTTAACTTCTGTCTCTGATATAAAATCACCTCTAAATTGGCGGACGCCAAGGTGCAGAAGAAGGGGGTCTTAATCGTTCTGGGTTAGGGTTTATGTCTTTCTAAACCTTATTGGACTGGATTCTGCCCTCATCTCACCAACCCCTTCCCAGCGCCTCCAGCCCCTCCCCCTTCCCTTCTCTCTAAGTCTGCTGTGTAGAAGGCAGTGTTTCCCCGGGTCTCCTGCTTACTCTGTTTGGCCTGCAGTGATAACTGTTTTTCTCTAAAACGCATGATGTAACCAAGGAGGCCAGTGTGAGGTCACTAGTATCCGCACGGCACGGTAATTACTGGCAACTGTTGATTGCCTTTGTGCTCAGAAGATTGGGAAAACTGTTGCATCAAGGTGTAAACGGATGATTTTCTTTTAGCTTCTGTTAGCAATACAACCTAAAGGGATTCCACTCATTCACCATTGCTCCCATTGGCTTTTATACCAGCCAAAAATACTTCCCTCTCTCTTTCCCCCTCCCAGAACTACTCTGGAGGATAGCTGATGACATATAAAGTAAATTTCTTAATAGCCTGTGAGCTATAGCTCAGGTCAGTCCGTTCCCTATAAATACCCCAATAGCTCTAACCCATGCCCAGCACAGAGAGGGCATATAATAAATATGTCACTAATAAAGTAGAAAAGGAGAAAAGAGTTGTTTCCAAATCAGGCAGTGTTAGAGTGGGCTCAATGAATCACCTATTTAATTTCTTAAAATGCAGTTTGTGATTCAGTAGCTTAAAGATAGAGTCTAAAATTCTATGTGTCCGCACTGCTGTGTGATGTCCTGTATGATGTCAGATCCTCTGACCTCCTTGAGTACAAGCGAGGCAGTGCTGGAACCGGAACCCACTGTTTTAACTCCCAGTCGGGGAGTCCTTTCCCATATGTCCGTGATGGGGAATGCGTGCCCCTGTGTTTTCCTTCTCCCTGTCACATTGGTCAGCTCGTTCCTGCTGAGTCCCCAAGGCACAGCATCACCATCATTCACCCTGGGGTGCTTCATGCCCCAACTAGCAGCTGAGTAGAGCTTTGTTCGAGATCACACTTGGGGGAGGCGGCAGAGAAGGTCATCCTCTGCCCCCTGTTTCTCACGGCAGTCACTTCAACATACCGATACTACACAGTCTAGCATCTGCGTTAGAAAATGTGGCCTCTCCTATGATGAGGGCAGTGAAGCTTCCTTGCAACCAACAATAGAAACTGACAATAGAAACAACAGTAGAAACTGGCCGAATTTACCAGAAAAAGAAATTAGTGAGAAATATTGGCTAAGTTCCCAGCAATAACAGGAGTAGGAGTGAGGAGTAGGCTAGAAATGCTGGTGAGAACCCTGCCTGGGTCCTTCCCAGCAAATCCCCGATACAGTGGATCCTGGACGGTGTCCCAGCTGATTGTTGAAGGGCTGCAGCTGGCTGGCCACCTGAGGTCCCATGTCTGACCCCACCTGGGCAAGAAGAGAGAGAAGCTGGCCCTTTCCTGCCTCTATAAACGAGAGGCAAGTCCCACCCCCTCCCAAAGCCTCTCGCAGTGGAGAATTCCTCCATCGCAGAAGACGGGGTGGGTTATTGGGACATCAGAAAGAGGACACATGTCCCCCATCACTTTTAGGCTCGTGGCAGGTTACTTAGAAGTTTCTCAGTGAAACTTAAGTTGGCCACCAGCCAGCGCAAGTAGCAAACAGCCTGCCCCTCTGTGCTTGTGAATTCTGACCGCTGCTGAGAGTTTCTCACTATACCGTCAACCCTGTGGGAAAGTAGTGTCTATGTGTGAGAGCAAATTGCCAGGCTCCTTTTGCATTAGACCTTGCGAGATAAAATCAGGTGCCCTCATCAAATGGATGGAGGCATGTCCCTTTCTTCTTGAGCAAGGGAGACCTTTGGGGATCGCAGGAGGGTGTTTTGGGCTGAGTGCTAAGGGTTGTGTAGTTCGGGTGGCCCAGGACAGTTGGGAGAAGACATGTCTCCTTTCTGAGAGCAGCCGCCTCTAAACCAAAGTGGATTATTTCCTCCAGCAGCAAATCCAATTGGCAATTGAACATTTGCAGTTCTTACGGGGATTTAAGTGCAATTTTAAAGCTGCAATTTTTATAACTGGGGTGAAGAAAAGAAAACAAATCTGAATAAGGCTAGATAATCCTATGCAGGGTTTGAGCATACAGTCCTGTTTCTTCTGTCCTGATGTTTTCCAGGCAGAGGGGGGAAAAATTGTGAATGTTGAATATATGCAAACATTACAATCAAGGATAATTGTTGTGTCTGTATGCACTGCCTCTGATTTTGCTTTCTCTTTTTCATCTCCTGCACCCTATAGGAAGATGATCACAGACATAGAAATAGAATTTGCATTTATATAAATAATGCCCAAGATGTTCGGAGGACAGGCTCCCTGTCTAGGGCAAAATGTTTAGAGCTGGCATTTTCTCCTTTGAATCTGGGGCTGGCTTAGATCACAGAAATAAGGCCTTTTCTTTGTAGGGCATCAGAGTTTTCTCAGCGCCTTTCCATCTGTTCCTTGACGTGGTCTTTACTCTAACCCCGTGAAGTCCGTCCGTCCGATATTATTATTCTCATTTTGCCGGTGAGGGAAGGAGGCTCAGAAGAAAGCATCCAGATTAGAGATTTCTAGGTAATGTTTCTAATGACGCCCTCCAGCAGATCTGTGTTACTGCCTTCTAGAATCTGAACTGCTTGCTGTTTTCTCCCTCTGGTGAATGGGGTGGCCTTTTATGTTCTGCTCGGGTCTCTCTCTCGGAGCAGCCTCATGAGACTTAATGAGTAGTGTGTGTAAGGTGTGCCAGGATCCTCAGATAAGAGGAGCCCCTGTTAGTATTTATTAGGAAGGAGCAGAGCCCCTTGAAGGGCCGCTGCCTTGTTAATGGCCCTAGCCAGAGCCGCTGCAAGTTCCTGGGCTTTGCCTGAAGCCTTTACTAGTCATTACGGTCAGGAAACGCACCCCTACCGAGATGTTACTTTATATGCTGTAAGTGCATTTTTAAGACAGAGAAAAGAAAATAGAAATCATCTTTTTGATGTAGAATGGTCCACAAATTTGGAGATCTGGGCTTATGCTGAATTTTGCATCTCCCAGGCTTTAGGGCCGGGAGGTGGGGATGGGTCCATGCTACAGGTGGGGTCGTGCTGAATTTTTGGAGGCACAGACTGGGAGCACACTGGGATCCCTTCTGAACCAGCCACTCCTGTTATCCCAGGACAGCCATGGGTTAGTTGTTTAAGGCCATAGGCCTGTTTCCTCCTCCCTGGAGAAATCCCGAAGATGATAGCGCTGACCTACTTCCCCAGGTGTTTGGAAAGAGTAACTAGGGAATGGTGGTAAGGACATTTTGGATGTATAAAGGCACGCCAGAAGCACTAACTGCAGTAACTAATAGGAAAGCAGTAGCCGGGGCGCCTGGGTGGCTCAGTGGGTTAAATAAGTCTCTGCCTTCGGCTCAGGTCATGATCCCAGGGTCCTGGGATCGGGCCGCAAGTTGGGCTCTCTGCTGGGCAGGGAGCCTGCTTTCCCCCCTCTCTCTCTCTGCCTGCCTCTCCACCTCCTTGTGATCTCTGTCAAATAAATAAATAAATCTTAAAGAAAGAAAGAAAGAAAGAAAGAAAGAAAGCCCCTCTTACTTCCCCGGAGATTTTGTATGGTGATGTTTTTCCCTCGTGTTTTCTTTGCTAAGTGAAAATGCTGGCGCTGCTGAGGAAATAGCGCGGGGTGGGGGGACCCCTCTAGGCTAGGATCCAGGAATGTGTTACTAATTGGTAAATAAGTCTGCTGTTAAAAATCTCACTGATGTGGCTAAAAAGTGGAAATTTGATTTTCCCCTCTTCTGTTTCTTCCACTCCCATCTCCTTTCCCTCCCTTATCGCTGCCACCACATCAGCCGTCTACATCGTGGAACGATTTTGCCCCAACGAATCAGAGAAAAACAAACTAGACTGTAAAGACTCTCGACACGTGGGAAATTAATTTTTTTAACAACATCCATTGTTTATAAAATAAAATATTAGCTGACCTTGCCGAGAACGTAGACAAAGACATTTTGCCATGATTTTGAATTTGGACTTGAAACATAAAGTAGTTATTTCTTTAAAAGTCAGGTGCTCTTTTAATTTTCACTTTAATGAGCATGAACCTGAAGAGAAACTCTTTGATTAATTTTTCTATAAAGTGGCATTTTTGGGTCTCCAAGGACATGTGGGGCAAACACAAGAGTGTCCACAGTGGAACAAAGGGGTATTGAATGTAGCAAACCTGTAGATTTTTTTTATTCTCAGGCATCTTAGATAGTTCACTTAGGGGGGCTGATTGTGGATATTGTTCTCATATTCTGCTGTGGGTCTAATGCATGATGGTAGTGATTGTTCTCATGAGTAATAAGATACTCCCAAACATAGGAACTTAAAACGATAGTTTATAGTTTCTTAGAATCCTGTACATGGACTGGGGTCTTGGTCCATTCCGTGGGGCGTCACCTGAGATCACTCGTGCAGCTGCGTTCCGCAGACGGCTCAGCTGGGGCACCGTGGTTCACCTCTGTGCAGCCTCTCTACAGCAGAACTCGGACTTCCCTACAGCAGCTCCCAAGGGCAGATTCCTAGAACGCAAAAGCAGAAATGCGAGGCCACTTAAGGGCCACACACAAAATAGCGTCCCATTTTCGGCAGTGCTGCTGGTTAAGCAAGTCACAGGACCAGCCCGGATTCAGGAAGAGGGCCGCGGATTTCACTTCTCAATGGGATAAGCATCGTGCCCATTCAGGGAAGGGAGGAATTGACAGAGGCTGTCAGTGGAGACGAGCGCATGCATTATACCAAGGCAGTGTGGTCACTGCTCTGTACACGGGACCCTATGTCTGGGCGCCATTGATAAGTGGAGTTCCCTTGGGGCAGGAACCATAGTATTCTTGGTGTCACTCAGAGGACCTGACAGTGTGCCTCGTGCGGGGCAGAAACTCACTCCTGTTGAATGAAAGACCATGCTGTGAAGTTTTAGCAAGTTGAGTATGATATCAGTCCTAAGAAGTAACATTGCTGAGCAGTAGGTAATACCAAGTTCATGTCTAGTGTCGTGATGTATCTTGTTCCACTCTCTCGTGCTGCCGCAAGCTGCGTTACAGGAGTCTTTGAAGCCCAGAAAGGAAGTCATTTGGCAGAGAGCAGTGCTACCTGGTTTCAGTAGCATCCCTGCAAAGAACAGAGGACTCCCCAGTTTTGACATCCGCTATGGCAGGATCCCTGCTGCCAGCCCCCCAACAGAGGGCTGACCAAGCCATGGCCATCGGCATTATCTCCAGAGGTGTAGGACGCCTGCCAGGCACTCCGTAAATGCTCAGTTGGTGAGTGAGGGAAGAGAAAGGAGGGAACGTAGGTCGTGTGTACAGGTACCGGCGCCAGGGGAGGGCTTCTGGGATGGAACGTATGACTGCTTGTCCAGGCACAGCCTCCCCACCTGTTCTGTCTCCTCTACCGATTGAGACCATTCTACTAGACACACAGAAGGGACATCTGTAGCATATTCTCCTGAGCACGTGCAACCGTGCGCACCTCCTATCCCATGTGCTCTGTTAAATGACCGTTAGACCATCCATCTCAAAACATCCAGGTGAGGAGCTTATGGAAGCCTGTTAACAATGAAATCTTAGAGGAGCATCAGTGGGTTTTTAGATTTTCCTATGAGTTTTAGGATAAAGATTTTTAAAAGGACTATAGCTACCGATGAAAAGCTGTCTTTTATGTTGTGGTAGCTTCTGGAAATCCTTTTCCTCCTCTCCTTGTGTGTTTCTTCCCATCAATACTATTACGAAGGTCATTCCTTTGGTGTTGTCTAGAGAGAAGGAAGTGATTTTGATAAGTGTTTTTTTTTTTTAAGATTTTATTTATTTGTTAGAGAGACAGCAAGAGAGGGAACACAAGCAGGGGCAGTGGGAGAGGGAGAATGCTGGCTCCCTGTCAAGCAGGGAGCCCAACGTGGGACTCAATCCCAGTACCCCGGGATCACGACCTGAGCCGAAAGCAGACGCTTAACGGCTGAGCCACCCAGGTGTGCCCTGATAGGTGTTCTTGAATTATGTGTATAATTCCTCTTATTCATGATCCTCTGAGATAACATTTTTCTTAATCAGTATTGTTAATAACATTTGGACAGAAATCTGAATTCTTTGTTAAAAGTGCTCATTTCCTACTTTAATTCTCACTTTAACTTTTCTACCTTCTTATGCCATTTTAATTACATACACATTGTCAGTTCAAAAAACAGAGTGTCCAGACACGTGGAGGCCTCCATCCTGATAACTATAAATCTCTTAAAGAAAAAGAAGAGGTCTAGCCGGTTTCCGAGAAATCACTGTGTGTGTGTGTGTGTGTCCACGTGTTCGCACAGGTGTGCGTGTGTGCTCTGGGCCCTGGAGACTGGTATCAGAATGACTTTGACCTCAAAATGCACTCTAGATTTTAGCACACCTCCAGGAGAAGAGAGTAGAAAACATTTGCTGCATGGAATTATCAGTCCCATTACCACCCAGGTGTCAAAGAAATGAAGCGTTCCTATTACAAGATTGCCGTGGATCACACCAGAGGGTGACAGCCTCGTTAACATGGGTAAAGTTATTGTAATTTATGTATAAATAACTTTTTTGTGTCAAGACATAGTATCATTCAGTCCCTCCAGAATAACATCTCTCCCATGAAAAAAGCGAAATGCTAAAAAAAAGCCATTTCTGTCAAAGAAATCCATGGAAAACAATGGTTTCCTGCTATAAAACCAGCTTTGACACAGCCCACAGCGACTTGGCTTAATGGTGGTAGGTTTTTGCATTCAGCATAAATGGAATATTTCAGGTCTTATCTCAGATAGTGATTTGCTGTATTGTTGGCTTTGGTACACAAATTAGCTAGGAATCAGTTTAGGGCCAGACCAAGTATAAGGATCTCCTGGTGTTCTCTGGAAAAGGGACCATGTTGAGGGAAGAAAGTCTACACTCTTGATTTTATACCCAACTCATGGTCCTAGTTAAGAGGATCTTCCATGTGGCTTAAGAGGGGGAAATTGTGCCCAGAGGCCTTGGAATGGTTGAAACATCTAAGAGAGATCCTAAACTGCCATCATTGTGTTGAGGCCCCAAGAGAAGAAGTGAGCATAGTTACTGTCGTAGTTCCTGAGGCATTCCTCTGGTTTGAGGCTAACTCCTGGTGAAGGGACAGGCAAACAAGGGGGGACCAGGACCTTTAACATAGGCAGGGGTTCCCTTGGACTGCCTGACACCTTCCAACAGATGCTCCATTGTCCCATTATCATCTTGAGCTTTACCCTCCCCATTGGGATCTCCCTGAATTGGGCTGTGATAATCTGGAACCTATCAGTTTTCACATGATAGCCTGCCCACTGTTATTACCATGGTTTCCGGATATTTATACAAATTCAGAGAGTGAATTTTTCTTAACATTGGTTTTGACTTTGGGACATTATATTTATATGCTTTCTGGTAGCCATGTTGTTTAGTGGTAGACATTTCAGTAGTTAGGGTCAGGGTCCAGTCTCAGCAGGATAAACTCATCAAACTTTGCTGCCTCCCCTTGGCCTCTCCAAACCAGGGCTCTGAGTGTGGACACGGTCCATGCAGGAAGCTCAGAGAACCTTGAGGCTAGGATTCACAGGCCTGCGTCCTAGCCCTGTAGTACTCTTGCTTATGCCCCCAGTTTTCTCCTCAGTAAGTGAGGCCAATGAAATTAATCATTTTTAAGACGTCTTCTCAGCCCAAAGGAAGATTTTTTTTTCTCATTAATTTTTTGAACACAAAACTAGTACTTGCTCATTGAAAGAAATAAATGAAAACCAAGTGAAAAGTGCAGGTTGCCCCCCTTCCTTAGGTCCCAAAATATAAAAGGAGAAATTGCTGGACTTGAAAATTCTTGAGATCATCTCTAAAGATGGTATCGTGTGTCCCTGTAAGGTTGTCTGAGGTATCCTGTAGCATGCTGTGCCACAGGCAGAACCATTCCCAGGGAAGGGCTCCTCATTCTAGTCTTTGTCTCTCTGTTGCAACTAGTGCCACCGACAGCCAGTGATTGGAGTGTCTCTGGTTCGGACATCTTGTCTTTAGTAGTCTTTGTTTCTTTTTCTTGTGTTTAAAAAGTAGCTCTCTTATCCTCTTTCTCTCTCCTCTTCCTCCTTCCTGCTCCCCTCATTCTTCTCCTCCTTCATTTTTCTTTCCTCTTCTGCATTTCTCACAGGGTGTCCTAGAAATAACTAAATACCTGTTGGTAGCTCCCTGTGAAAGAGAACGTTGGTGTAGTAGACTGTTGGTGTTTTTAAAAAATAAACTAATTCCATGGGTCCAATCCACAAAGTGCTCACGCTGTGTAAGATGTCAGACGGAGTCCTAGAGAAAGGTATGATTATGTGGTATTAAATTCAAATTTGTGGCTGGCTGGCTGGCTCAGAAGGAAATGAAAGCTGAAGGAGGGTTCTGGTGTTCTGGAAGCTGGCACTCTCTGCTGAGTTGGGAAGAGGAGACAGATGTTAACGATGATGCTTTTTTGCAAGTTCTCCCAAAGCGTATGGGAAATGTAAAATCTGGATCCACCATTTGCCCTCTCCCCAAGGCCGATTCCCCGAGAGGGTTCTCCATTTGCTCTTGGCTCTCGATTTGCTTTCTGCTTTTTGTTGACAGTCATTTGCAGACTTTTGCCCCGTGTCTTCGTTTATGGTAGTTAGACTCAGTTACTCCTGGGGTAGGGAGAGTGAGCAGCTCATTCAGACTGCGCGGATTTTCATTTCTAGGGTTATTGCCGTTGGAGGAATCACATCTCAGCGTCTCTGCTTTCTTCTGATGGTTGGTGGGACGTGTTTGCCTGCATACCGGTGGCACCTAACAGCAAAGCTCTTTCTCAGACACACACACACACACACACACACACACACACACACAGCACTAATTATATCATGTCACTAGTCCGGGGTCCTACAGATCTTGCCACAGTCATGTAGAAAGGGTTCTCAAGGTAGAGTCAAAACAGTTGCGTTACTAGACTTGTCTAAGCCTTGGTCAACTCAGCTGTCACATGAGAACTCTGAGAACCTTGACAGGGCTGGGGTGGTAGTTTAAGGTCCAGAACATACGAAGCAGAGACGGGCTCCCATGTCATTGGTTCTCGGATCATTTCCTTTCCTTTCCCCCACAGAGTCTTCTTCCTTCCTCCCTCTGGGGCCACTTTTCTCTCTTGCTCTCACAACAGCGCAGTGCTTCTACTGCCGGGCTGTAGTTTCAGGTCGTAGGAAAGCCGAACTGGCTGGGTTTCCCACGGCCTGGGGCTCTTGTGGAGGGCGTTGGTGGTGTGGCCTCGTCATGGGCAGGGCCCACCCGTGCCTCATAGGGGGAAGTGCCCCGCTGCTCATCGCGCTCTGTTTGGGGTGTGATTTTCATCTTCATCAGCTGCCCATCTCGACCCCCCGAGGCTTGACTCATGCGGTCTCATGGGGGCTTGGGAAGACGGTGACCCTTCTGTTGGCAGTCTGGCCGAGGCATTTAACCCACTAGGGAGACATCCTCCTAAGAGGAATTAGAAGGCACAGTGCACTCGTCTGAGGGAAAACACCGGAGTCTCCATGCTGGACATCCTGGAAATGAATTCATTTATATATTCTCTCCAGCAGGAGTTTCCAGGAAGGGAAAATGATCTGGGAAATGGTGGCAGTGAATATAACCTCCTACTGTGATTTTTTTTTCTTTTGGAATGATTAATAGCATAATGTCATAGACATAAAAAATAAAAATAGTAGGTTTTTAGGAGATGGAGATCACCAGCAATTATAGGCTACAAATCAGTCTTTCCTATTTTAACTTTTTATTTTGAAATTATGTTATCCTTACAGGAAAGTTCTGGAAGTTAATACAGAGAGTGCCTTCCTATCCTTCACCCATCTTTCCCTGAAGTATACGTATTACATAACCATAGTATAGTTATCCAAACTGAGAAATTAGCATTGGTACAATACCGTGAATTAAGCTACAGACTTTATTTGGATTCCATCAGATCTTTCCTTGCTTCTCTTTCTGTTCCCGGATCCCATCCAAGATCCCACACTGCAGTTAGTCCTCATGTCCCTTCAACTGTTCCAAGTCTGTGACTGTCCCCAGTCATATTTCTTATGATATTGACAGTCACGCATTCAGTTTAATGCTCCTTTTCAGTCCTTCTAATTTGTTTCCTAGTCAGCATTATTTTACTGCAGTTCTGTTTTTCCATTTAACTTCCCAAAGTAAGAAACTTTCAACGTGATGGCATGTTAAGTGGCTAGAATTTCTGTCTGCAGGAAATGTTAGGGTTTGGTCAGTGATTCAGTTCTTACAACCTAATAATCCCAGAATGAGCAAGCAACAGGACTGGTAGTTTTCTCCACCACCCTGTCTTGCCCAACTGAGGGTGGTGGAGTGACGGGACATGCCAGGGATACACACAGACTTCCATGGTTAACAGACACCCCCGCCCCAGTGCACTGGTATGTGGGGACCTTCTTTATCTCTCCAGGTGTGATCACAAACATGGCTCCCATCCCCAAAGTTGGAGATGGGCTTTAAAGGTAAGGGGAGCATGGCATTGTCCTTGTTTTAAAAACCTTCCTTAACACCTGGGAAGTTTTCCCATTGTATTTGGAATTTAGTCCAGTCCTATTGTCTACAAGGTTCTCAGAGACCTAGCCGTGGCTTGCCTCCCCACCACATCTGTACTCTTTGCTCACCTCCCTCATAAGCTTCTAGACACAGGGGCCATTTCTCTTCCTCTCTTCCTCAGACATTCCAAGCTTATTCTTACCTCCCACCACAGGGCCCTTGCACTCGTCATTCCCTCTACCAGCATAGCTTTCTGCCTAATCTTCACAGGGCTACTTCCACCTTCCGCTCATTCTGGCCTCTCCAATATTCAAGGACAGGCTCTGCAGACAGGCCTTCCTTGGCCGTCCTTTTTAGTATGGGGGACCCCCATGTCACTTTCACTTGCTACACCCTGATTTACTTTCTTTCCTTCATCTTTTACTGTTCCAGATGACTTCTTGCTTGTTTGTCTTTATCTCCCAGTAGAACAGGAGCTCCGTGAGAGTAGAAACCTCCTCATGCCCCAGACTGTACCCCTGGGGCCAGAACCTATCTCTGGGCATCTAAGAAGTAGCTCAATAAATAAGTTGACCAAGTGAGCACATTTTCTGAGAGCAGCAGTTACAAGAAGAGGAACTCTGTCCTTACCTCTCTTCTGGGGAATTTGAAGAGCATTTCCTGGGTCCTAGTCAACAAAAATTTATTGGAAGTCTCTGTACCTCACAGCATAATAGTGCTTTTGTTAAAGCTGCCCAGCCCCCCCCCCCCTTTTTCCTGTTTAACTTGAATAGACAGCAAAAATGATGAGCATTTCAAAGGCATTTAAATTAATGTCAGCACTGCCCTAGGCCTTTGGTGTGTTCTTTTCATGGAGAAACCTCCCCTTCCCTTAAAGGTGTTTTAGGACACCTCTTTCCCAAACATTTGGAGTAGAATTAGGGTCTTTAAAGGATAATAAAATGCCATGGTTTAAACACATTTCTATTACTTTTGACAGCTCAATTATTACCGCATTGCCGTAAGAGTGGCAATCCCAGAGCCTTGAAAGGGCCTTTGCCAGCAGATCAAAAGAATTGGAAGAGCCTTACTTTGGGATTCATAGTCTGAAACAAAAAGGCAGCTCTTCCCTTCCTCTGGCTTGTACCTACACTGCCTCTTTACTTTGTGTTGGATGGAGACCTGTTCTGTTTGAGAGCTGGGCAGGCTTTTTATTGTTTAATTTTTTTTCCTTTCTAATGAAGTTTACTTTGCCAACTCATTTGGCATGATTTACTGGGGCTACTACAGAAAACCCTGCTGCCCTGGCTAGAAATGAACAAAACATAGGGAATGGTGAGCTATTCTCAACTAAGAGTAAGACAGTAAGAAATGCCAAATGGGGCCATTCAGATGCGATTAGAAATGTGAGATGACCCTTTTTTCTTACACGGGAAAAAAATCATTTCTAGCTAATGTTACTAGTCCATTTTATGGATGAGGACACTGGAGTTCAAAGAGATCAGGTAATAGTAGGCAATGAAACGTGAACCCAAGTCTTTTTTTTTTTTTCCTTTAAGATTTTATTTTTTAGTCATCTCTTTGCCCAACGTGGGGCTTGAACTCACAATCCTGAGATCAAGAATCTTGTGCTCCACTGACTGAGCCAGCCAGGGCCCCCCTTTTAAAATTATAAATGTAAATGTATTGGGTCGTATTCGTGGGCCAGCAGGTATTATCCTTGTTTATTTCGTGAGCAGTATGAACGATGAGTAAGGTCTAAAAAAGGTTTTTGGTTGTTGTTCCCATTTTGCATTCATATTTATTTCAAATGCACAAAACCACCAAACTTAGGCTGAGCATGAGCTCCTTGAGAAGAAGGACCAGATATGGACTCAGGAAGTCAGGGGTCCTGCCGCCTTCCCTTCTTGTCACCAACTAAGCCATTTGTCAGTGGAGGGCAGGAAGTGTCTCATTAGGCCACAGTTGCCAGAACCTGGCTGGTTCTCGGTTTTTAATCATTGTCTGAGCCTGTTGTAAAATGAATATTTTAGGAACTGATTTGTGTGAGATATATAGGATTTTAAGTGTCATTTATTTCTCCCCCCAGGTTTGGAGCATAGTTCTCTCAGCAGAAAAAATACCATTCCCCCATTATTCTACGTTACTGATAACATTTCTTTGTGTAAAACGACTTTGTACACGGTCTTTAGGCTCGCTTGTGGATATCCAGCAAACTTTGCCTAAATTAGTGGGAAAGTAATGTTGACTAAAAGGAGCCAGAAATTTGTTTCCTTGAAGTTTATACCTTATTTGAGAAAGAGAAATGTAGTCCGCTTTGATAGACTGTCCCTTGATGTTACAGATGAAGAAGTTGGTGTTTGACTTCTTCCAAAATGTTTTATGATGCTCTCCCTTCTATCAGGTGTGTTCCAAAACAAACAACCCCCCTATGTGGCTGGTGTGTTTTATAGGCATATAAGTACCTGAATTTACTAATAGGCTGATCTTTATAGGTCGCTCTAAAAAGTGAGAACACCCCCCACCCCTCCGAGAAAAGTGAGAACTTCCTAATTGTGGATAAATACGTGCAGTTCCTTTGTTTAAAAAATGTCAATTTAGGGGCACCTGGGTGGCTCAGTGGGTTAAGCCTCTGCCTTCGGCTCAGGTCATGATCTCAGGGTCCTGGGATCAAGCCCTGCATCGGGCTCTCTGCTCTGCGGGGAGCCTGTCCCCCCCCTCCCCCCGCCTGCCTTTCTGCCTACTTGTGATCTCTGTCTGTCAAATAAATAAATAAAATCTTTTAAAAAAAAGTCAATTTAACCAGGAAGACCAAGTGAAGTGTGGCATGACAGTGAACCTCACAGCACGTTTTATTAATTCGTACGTAATATAGCTGAACTAGTGGCTTCTAAAAACAGCAAAGCAAGAGGATATTTCTCATTCAGAGTATCTCATTTTCCATTATCAATAATTAATAGAGCTTTTCATTTTTAAGTGTCAGTACTGAAAGCACCAGTGTGCTCAGCCGTACGCAATTACAGAGTATTATTTTAAGGTAATGGTGTTCCCACTAACAACAGAAGTCAGAGGATGGGCAGGAAACACACTTACTATCAGAAAGGAGCATCCTCCTAAAAGAGGCTTTCTGGATTGTTTCCCCACCATTTGTGCAAGATTCTGTTGGTAGGTACCTAGACTAAGCATTTTAAGTGTTTAAAACCTCTGAAAAACGGGGGTGGGGGTGGAACGGAATTGTTAATGGTGAAAATTGCTAGACGCTTCCATGGGCTGGTAGTCATTGTCACCAAACACCATTGTGTTTGGGCAAGAATCTGGCTGTTGGTTGACTTGCCTGTGTGAAAACGTTGGCTTTGCTGAGGCAGCCATGTTTGGCCTGAGAAGTGTTTGGGGTGGGTGTGAGGAGAAGGAATTCTGTGGAGAATGTTGGGTCTTCTATTAGAATTCGGGGCTGTTTTTGGGTGAATACATTATGTAGAGTCAGGCATGGCCTGGGGAACCCTAATACCAAGGGATGTGGGAGATGTGTTACAACAAGCAACCCGTCTTGTTTGTTTTCTGCACTTGGAATTCTTCCGATTTTGAATAATGATAGTTCTATATCAGCCAGGTAACAAAGAATAGGTTTATGGAGTGGGATAAGAGCTGTATGATATGACCTCTGCCTTCTGATCTCATAGTGCTCATACCTGTTAATGTCACCATCATTCTCCTTAAAATAGATGTAAAACATACACTGTACTTTCCCAAGGAGACAGGGGTTTTCCCTGTAAAATATTTTTCATTCATTGGTTTTTCAGGTGCCCATGGTACACCTTTTTTGTTGTTTTGGTTTGGAGGTATACCAGTTCTGTATAAAAAGTTTCACATACAAAGTGTGAATGTTTTGTGCTCTGAGGACTTCCATAGAAAATAGTGCATATGTTAGGGCAGATTTTGGAAATGTGCTCTGAGGTTATAAGGTCTTAGAGAGATGTCATTTGGGAGGATATTTATTTATGGGGTAAATTGATAGATTTCAGCTGATGGCGACTTAAAACAATTGGTGGTGGCTTCCTGGACTGCTGTGTTGAGGATTCTGAGGGCTCCTAAATTCATTGGGAAAGAAATCCATCACTTACGGGTATCAGTCTTGTCATGTGTTCTGCCATCGCTGGTTTATATATTCTTCTTCCATGAGACCGATCCAGCTGTGGCTTCATCTAAACCAGTATTTAGATGGGTTCTGTACCAGTATTCCAAGAATTGAATGAATTAAAACTCATTATTTGTCGAGGGAAAACCAGGGCCCCAAAATGTTAACTTGCCCAAGGTCAGCCTGCAGTGTTAGATTTTTTTTTAAGATTATTTATTTATTTATTTGAGAGAGAGAGAATGAGAGAGAGAGGGGGAGCATGAGAAGTGGCCAGAGGGGTCAGAGGGAGAAGCAGACTCCCTGCCTAGCAGGGAGCCCGATGCGGGACTTGATGCCAGGACTCCAGGATCATGACCTGAGCCGAAGGCAGTCGCTTAACCAACTGAGCCACCCAGGCATCCCCAGTGTTAGATCTGAATCTAGATCTCTTGAACTTGAACTTCACAGGAGTTTTTATAGGTACACTTAGATCAGGTGGTATATTTATGAACCTTCTTGATTTAAATTCTCCTTTGCTCAGAGCTGGAGATGGAATGTTCTTGTAGTTCTTTTTGAAAGGCATTTAAAAATGGAAGCATTTTTATTGAAACATAATATACATACAAAAAAGTCCACAAATCAGAAGTCCACGACTTGACCAATTTTCACAAAGTGAACACACCCTTTGTAACCACTACCTAGAGGAATGTGCTTTGGTTTCACTTGGAGTAGAAACTATCCATAGAGTGATTTTTTTTTTTCCTGCATGCTTCTTTCTTTCTCTGTCTTCCTCCTCCTTTCTCTTTTTCCTAATCCCCTTGCTGCAGCCTCCCTCCACCTCCATCCCTCCAGGCTCAAATGTGATTCCTTGGGCTTTTTGATCACAGAACTTTGTCCCAAGGACTTCCATGAAGCCACCTGAGCCAGTGGAGGGGACAAAGCCCTGAGGTGCCCCTTCTCTGGGTATCACTTATTAGAGAATGAATATGAGAAGTAACAGGAATCACGAGTGTTGATTTAATTCTACTTCAAGTCATGTTCTCCTTCTATCATACACCTGGAATCTATTAAAGAATATAGTCATTTCAGGGGCGCCTGGGTGGCTCAGTGGTTAAAGCTTCGGCCTTCGGCTCAGGTCATGATCCCAGAGTCCTGGGATCGAGCCCCACATGGAGCTCTCTGCTCAGCGGGGAGCCCGCTTCCCTTCCTCTCTCTCTGCCTGCCTCTCTGTCTACTTGTGATCTCTGTCTGTCAAATAAATAAATAAAATCTTTAAAAAAAAAGAATATAGTCATTTCACTCTTCCCAAGTAGATCCGTTCAAAGAAACTGAAGTTCAAAGAGCTTAAGTGACTTATGCAAAGTCATACACTACCTCGTAAATGGGAAACTTCTTTAGACGCCTCCATTTTTCCTTAAAATACACCATAGCTGCCTGCTTTTACCTTCACTCTTTGCTAAACATAAGTTTGCATGCTTAAAAATAAAATTGAATTAACAAAGAAGAACATCGACACCGAGTTTGTTATAGGACCTGCTTTTTTTAATTCCCTTTCTTTTTTAGAATAAGAACTGTGATTCCAGATAATTGCAGCCCTGGAAATAGGGCTAAGTCCCATATTTTAAGGAGCTGTTCTCACATTTCCAGATCTCTTAAGAGTGGGTCTTTGCAGCCTTGTTTACTAGCATTGTTATCTTAAAGCTGTTGCAACTGATTTTCTTAGCAGGACCAGAAGTTCCTGAGTGTGTCTCAAGTTTTAAGACTAACTTCTCTGTGCAAGGAGGGGGAAATGGGAGATTCAGTGCAGGTCATCAAAGATGGACAGTAATGGTTAACACTGCCCCGGTCCTTTCAGGAATGCCATTTTGATTCATGTTGAATCCATGATAAATCTTTACACATTTGTGGGTTGTTGTTTTTTTTTTAAGGTTTACTTATTCATTTTGAGAGAGAGCAGGTGGAAGGGGCCATGGGAGAGTCTTAAACAGACTCCACGCTGAGCACAAAGCCCCATGTGGGGCTCGATCCCACGACTCTTAGATCATGAGGTGAGCTAGAACCAAGAGTTGGACGCTTAACCTACTCTGCCACCCAGGAACCCCTACACATTTGTGTTTTTCAAGAGTCAGTTCTAACTTGGGTGATCTGACACTTCGGGGAAATTTCTAAAATGCTGCAATCTATTCATAATAAACTTAAGAGTTTTTGAGTGGAAAATGAGTATTTTCTTTCCTCCTCTCACTCATCAGGGCGTTTTGGCTCATCAGTGGAGTGTGTTCTAGGGAACACTTGTCTAGGGAATCCGTGGAACTGAATGCACACCCCTCTCCTTCCCCTGCTCCTTTCCTTAGCATCTTCTAGGAGTATTGGAGGTTTTGTCTGGAGAGCTTCTTTCTTCCTCTTCTTAGTTTGAGCCTTCAAATATAGCTGAACTTAATAAAACACCCTCAAATAGGCAAATACCACAAGGAAGATACATGGCCTATGCTTCCTTTGTGCTGGGCTTCGTTGTAGACAAACACAGTGCCGTGTGCATATTAAGAGTTTAACGAATACCCTTAATGGCGTGAATGAATGACCGATTGTGGATACTGAAGATCACACCGTTCAGTAGTGATGACACAGGTCTTGGTTTCTGTCTCTCTCGTTTGTGGAATAAAAACAAGCTTTTCCCCTTTATAAAGTTAGAGATTTGATGGGAAAATCAAGGAACATCTTAGTGACTAAAGAAAGAAATTTCTTACTCCTGGATTGTTGAACGTATTTCTAATCTCCCTCCGTATGTCTGACAATGACAAGGAGTCTGTTTAAGGCTATGTGAGCTAACACAAGAACCTGAGCTGCTCCTTGGCCTTAACAGAGGGGAAAGGAAGAAATGAGCTTGAGAAGATAGGTAATACATTGTTTCACCCTCAGGAGCCCCCTCCTTTCCCCACTTTGCACAGGGTTACCAGAAGCTGGAACATTCATGTGTTTTGCCACGCACCCTGTTGGGCACCTTGTTTCCCCTGTAAGTTCTGGGGAAGCTAATTATCCTAACAGTGCTTGGCCGAGTACCGTAAAAAACACTGATCTTGCCAAGTAGTCCCTTGGAAAACCCTGGACCCAACAGTTCTGGGTCTCCTTTCTGGCAGATCAGAATTACGGTTTCATGAGGACTTCTTACGGGGTCCTCTCCTTCCATAAAGGACTGAGTCTCTGCAGAGTTACGCAGTGTCTATATCAGCAGGATTTTAATGGTCTCGTGGGCTCTCAGGTCAGGCAGACCTGTGCCTGAACCATGGATGTTCCGCTCGTGAACTGTATGTCCCTGGGCATGTTACTTAACTTCTGACCTTGGCCAGTAAATCCAGGGATGGGATTACCTACTTCCAAAAGTAACGACAACTTGAGGAGAAGTAACTACCCGTAATGGTGCCCACTTTCCCTTCTCTGCTTTCTCTTCACCCCAGTTCCAGGAGCTGTCGAATCTCTTACTGTGGAAAGCGAATCACATGAGGGTTGTGGGATCCTGAGTTGAGAGGCAGTAGACTGGTTGTGGAGGTCGAGTCTCCGGCTAACTCTAGGCTTCTGCGGATTCCAAGCCTAAGGAGTTGATTCCGCTCTGCCTGGTGGACTGTAGCTCAGCCAGATGTGGTGGCTTTTTCCTCTTTTGTCAGTAACGGGAGTGACTCAGCGTAGAATAGATTTCTGCTCCAGAATGAGACTTTTGGTGAACACTGGCCTTCGACGGTGCGTTCCGTGGCATCAGCCCAGTATCCAGCCACTCTAGGTCTTGAACAGGAGTGAACTCAGTAAGCAGCCCTCTTGTAGGTATTCTCTGCCAGACATGAAGAGTATACAGTATAGCTGTTTTCAGCTTGCTTTTAAAAACAGAAAAGAGCTTCCTCATGTTTATGATATGTAAAAAGTATGTAACATTTATAAAATCCCACGTCTTTGAAGAGTGATGGTGTTCATGGTGCCTTAGCCTTGGGTCTGCTTACTGTCTCATTTCAGGTGTCCCTTCTGGCCGTCTTTCCTCATCTCCAGGTAGGTCTTCGTCCTCCTCGTGCCCCCATGGAACATGTCTCTCATGTAGAAATGCACTGTTTACGTGTTGGCTTAGCCCACAAGGCTCAAGCCCCATGAAGGCAGGGATCTTCCTAGAGTCATTGTGGTGAATCCATCTCTCTTCCCAACACCTAGTATGAAGTGGGAGCTGGATCTGTTTTGCTGTGGTTGACCTAAACCTCCCCTCATGCCTTAGAGGGCTCCATTCCTCTCATAACTCCAGTCCGAATTTAGACCAACACTTAATGAGCGCACGTAGAGCACAAGGGAAGATGCTTTGACATAGACCGTTCCTTGCTCAAATTGCCACATATAGAGAACCATTTTCCTCAGACATATACTTTCCTGATTCTCCGGCCCCCGAAGGCGGCATCAGGTACGAAGCGCTGACAGCTGATAAGCTTTGACTTTACGTTGGTTGCATTTATCTCACTGGGCCTTCGAAACACGGGGGCCTGCGTTGCCTTTGAGACATAATATTTGGTCTCCCCCACCCCTCTAGATTGGATTAATAGATTTATGTGGCTCTTGAACACAAGCTGTCTCAGAAAGCTTGTGTTTTAACCCAGTAGGAATCCAGCTGATCCTTTCAAAAGCAACTTTTAAGAGAAACTGATGTCCTGTGAACACGTTAGCGAGCTGTCACTGCGACTTTGTCACCGGGCTCATCTCAGAGCAGCTGCAGACTCATTTGGAGATTGCCTGATTATTTATACACCCAGATTTTTCTCCTTTCCAGGGGTAGGCAGAGACTGAGCTGCCTCTTAAGTATGAGAAGACACGTTATGAATGCTCTGTCCCTAAAATAGGTCACTTTTCTCTTAATGTTTTCCGAAATCTTAAAGCTACTAGAAAATTATATTTCTACCAGCTTCTAGAGTTGTGAAACTGTTCTTTAAAAAGCTTGCCTTTCTAGTGTCTGCAGATGTGAGAGCAGTGTGCTCCTCTGCACTTCACTGTGTGTGTGTGAGTGTGTGTAGACAGAGCATGTAAATTTAATCCTAGTAAATGCCTGTTCCGAAGACGGTCTTCTCTCCAGTGTAAACACATATTTATCAGTGTGGGATAAATGGCATTCAAAAAATAGAGTAAATGGCCTTTTACTCAAATTGCATGTATTTTTTTTTAATAGTGAACACTTACTATCCATCTCTTCATTTTTCTCCACCTACAGATTTGGAGGTTAGAGAAAGAATGCATTTGGGGGCCAGTTTTTCTGAATCAAAACAAATCAGGAATCGGCAAGATTGTCGTTCCCTGACTAGTTACTGACCTGATTGGTATCCTTTTCTGTGCTTGGGAGAGCCGTGTTCATTCGTTTTTATTTTTCTTCTGCAGACTGGGTGTAGTAGGTAATGTCGCGACCATCTACCATAAATAAATTGCTGCAGGATAACAAACAGAATTGGAATCTGTGCTTGCATTTGTCTGTTTTGTTTTGTTTTGTTTTGTTTGTTTCTTTTCCTCCTTTACATCCAGCTCTGCCTGGAAAGGCCATTAGTGTGCTTTTTAGGATGTTCACCATTATAACTTACAAAGCTTCATGTGGCCCTCAGCTGTTCACACATTTTACGGAACCTGCAGAGGGGCAACTGGGGGAGGAGGTTGGAAGGCAGCTTGTCACGGAGATATAAGTTAACAATAGCTGAATTCAAAAGATGTGACTAAAATCACACTTGAAACTCTGAGGACACCACGATGCTGTTCAACAGACCACGTTTCTGAGCTGCCTTGGTCTCATTCAGCATTTCCGTGGCAAAAAGTCCCAACCTCGTATATCCACCAAACTTGCAAGATGGAAACTAGGAAAAAGAATGAATACTTGGGATATCTTTGAGATGGTCACGTCTGGGACCTTGTGCCTGGGATCCCAGAAGGAGACATTTTCCCTGAAGAACTGGGTCCCCACACATGACCTTGGAGATAAAGGGGGTCAATGCAGAGACCCCCGTGTGGCTAAGATTAGGGAAGACCCAGAGCCTGTGTGGCTAATTTGAAGGTTTGGTTGTTAAAGAGCCTAGATACCTCCATATCTTGGTGTCTCTCCAGATGGTTTGGATTCATGAGGAGATGATAAGGTGTTACAGAAAGAGTACACACTTTTGAGTCAAGGCCAGTTGGGAGACCATCCCTGGATTTGCCTCTTTATAATGTGGGTATTATAATAATAACCAGAACCACCTAGAAAGCACTTTCTGTGTGCCATGCTCTGTGCTCAGTATTATTCTTAACGTCACCTTATGAGGTAGGTTCTTACATTCAAAAGGAGCAAACTTAGATGCTTAAAAATGCCAGGTGACCAGCCAAGACGACCCTTTTAGAATGCAGTGGGTGTGGGATTGAAACCAAGGTGTGCTTTAGATGGAGAGCTCATGTTTGTTCTTTTTCTTTTCTTCTTCTTCTTCTTCTTCTTCTTCTTCTTATTTATTTATTTATTTATTTTTGAGAGAAGGAGCAGGGGTTGGGGCAGAGGGCGAGGGAGAGAGAGAACCTTCAGCAGGCTCCATGTCCAGCACAGAGCCAGAAACAGGGCTCCATCTCACGACCCTGAGATCATGGCCTGAGCAGAAATCCAGTCAGATGCTTAACCGACTGAGCCACCCAGGTGCCCCTCCCGAGCTCGGGTTCTTAACCAATATGACCACACAGATGGTTACTAGTGTTCATTGACCTAATATTTGAACAGCACCTGGCTTTGGGTTCTGGAGCATGGTAGGCCCACAGTAGAGGTGAACCTGGAGCTTCCATTCCTCAGGGAAGGCAGTCAGGCCCTTCGTTTCCCCCCGAGAGTTAAGACCACTATACCCAGTTGCGGGACAACCAGCCACTTCCAAAAATCACCTCCACTTAGGTGGGTGATGTGCGTGGTCTGTGCCCTGCTGGATACAGTTTAATATTCTCATATATATATATGGGGGGGTGTCAACAGGCCGTATGTTACAGGTGAAGAAGCCACGTGCGGCTGGTTTTGTCCTGAAAGGAGAGAACAGCTAGCGCTGGTTGAATTATTTCCATTTTTAACTAGCTGCTGCTTTGGCATTGTTGAAACACAGCCTTATTAGCCTCCTATTCTTTCCAGTTGAAAAAATGTCATGTGGTTGCAGAGCAGAGAAATTCATGGACAGAGAGCTCGCCCTCGGGAGTTGGGAGGATGCTGAACGCCACCCTTAACAGTGATGATGGGGACAGGAGCTGGTGGGTCGAGGCCAGTGGAAGGAAGTTCAGCACAGAAGTTCCCTGCTCCCCTTTGGGATAAAACCTGTCAAAGCGAACCCTTGGTTTAAGGGCAGTGAATTTCCAAGGCAGCTATCCTGTCCCCTGTCCTCGCTAAATGTAATTAAGAAGACTTTGAAGAAGCAATATTGTGGTAAAGCCTAGATAAGAACCCGGTCTCCATCCACTTCCCCAACTCCCTAAAGCCTCGTTTTATTTTAATATTGTTCTTCTAGATTCCACTTTGCTGCTGTGTTGAGGGGGCAGCAGGTGGGGAGGGTAAAGACGAGGCTTCCTGGGGAAGCAGAAACCCTTGTGGAAACCCGTTTTTAATCTGGATGATGGCTTGGTAATGTAAGCAGCGAGTTGGCAGAGGAGTGAACACTGTAGGATTAATGGCCTTGAGCCTAATTCCCAGATACCTTTTAAAAGGCCAGCTAACCAGCTGGCTTTGTCCTTTAGCTCTGCGTACGCTCCCTCCTACATCCCCGGTGTTTTCTCTTATGTTCTTTTTGGCCGATTTTTAACTCTTCTCTGAATCTGAATTTTAGCGGCAGAGCATGCGTGAGAGAGCTGTATGCATGTGATCGTTTGCACTCAAGATGCTTAGAAGTTAATATACAAACAGGAAAATTGTCTCATAAAATAGGAGATGATTATTTGCATTATAAAGTAATCTGTGGGATATAGGGATACAGGTTTTTAGAAAATACAAACTCTTACTGGTTGTGTGTTCACGTGCACGTATGTTTGTGCCTGTGTGCGCACAAACGTGAATTTCTACGTTTATATCCTGGAAACCTCGTGTTTTCTGTGTAAGTAGCAATAAGACCCAACAAACATCATCAAGTCTGGCAATGATCCAGACAAAATATAAAGACATAACCTACTTCACATTTTAAAATCTTACTACTTAACTCGAGCGCCCCCTTATATGCCCTCTTAGAAACCCAGGCCGTCTTTAAGACAGAGAGGCCAGGATAGAGGTAAACTGTTGTGTTTGGGGATGTGTGGTGTGAGCTCCTGAAGATATGAGTGTCCGGGCAATGGGCATTGCTTTGGGTGTGAATGGAGACATGAGGCAGGAAGCAAAAGGAGTGGGACTTAACTCCAGCAGACAAGAATGTGATTAGTGTTTCCAGCTTGAAACCTTTGAAGTAGGTCAGCAGGAAAGGAAGGAAAAGCAGAGCCAGTCAGACATCAGAGAATAAGAACATTTCTTGTTGCTCAGCTTAATTCTGGAAGACTTTGAAATACCAGTCCCTCTTAGTTTGGTGGGTAAACATTCTCGTTATTTTCTGTAATTTGCATTATGACTGGAAGGTAATTAATGACATGAACGTTTTCATATAACACTTAGACCTGGGTGGGTCTTAATGACTTCCCTTCAGTCTTGCGTGAAGTTGTTTACTGTTTGATTTCTGAGTGCTTGAAACTCCTTATGGTTCTGGCTGTGAGTGGACTCTGCTGGGCCTGATGTATTTTATAGCATGATTGCATTTGCCTTGCCCGCCCAATCTTCTCCATTCTTTCTGCACTGGCCTAAAGTCTGCCCAAAGCGGGCCCTCGATCAGTGATAGCAGTTCTTAGTATTTGTTAACCAAAACGCGGGAGTCTTTTTATAACTCTTGCCATCATGACTGGTGTATATCTGTGGACACCTTGTGATATTTTTGGACTGTAGCGTGTGTTTCCCAAATCACAGATAAGCCCCCGTGTAGACTGTATTAGATCTGAGCCCAGGCAAGTCCGGATGTTATCAAATCACTCTCTGTAACTTCACAGCCTTCCTTGGTTTACAACCGTTTCCATCATGTCATCTGAGATTTCCCATTGACAGTGGATTAATTCACCCGTCCAGAGGTTTTCCCAGTTTGATGCAGCAGGCGCACGGAGCTTAACAAACCTTGTGTTCGCTGGTTGGTGCTGGATCCCATCAGCCTGTTTATATTCAGTTAAACTCACATCTACACACTCCCACGTTTATTTTTATCTCCTTGATCGCTTCCAGTCATTTTTCTCTGCTGCCCTCTCCCCTCCCCAGATGTGGAGCCAGGATAGAGTTGGACAGTCCTGATGAAGGAGGAAGCGTTACTGTGGGCCTGTTTCTTACTCTGTATTTAATTTGCCACCATCAAGGATCAGCCGAGATGTCTCTACAGGGGACAGAGGTGGCGGTCCCGGGTAGAAGCACAGATACGGTCCATTTTCCGCTTTGAACCAGGGCCCTGGATGAGGTGGGAAGGATGTAGCATAAGTAATTCATAGTCACTTTAAAGTCACTGCCAGCAGGGACATGCTTCTCCCGTATTACTTAAAAAGGAATGGGGGGGTGGGTGGTGCAGGCGGCGAGGACAGCAAGCCATCTTAGGACCATAAGTTACAGAAAGGGCTCTTGTCTTTGTTCTTTTCTCTCTGGACTGACTCTGTTCATTTTAACCACGTTGTGCAGTAAAGGTGGAACCAGGACGCCTGTGCCCGGACCATTCCCCTCGCTCACCTGAGGTCTCATTCATACCTCCCCCAGCCGCCACAGAGGGAGGTACCCCAAGGGGTGTCTGCCCTGCTGGGCATTGTCTCCTTCCCCCAAATGCAAGCAGAAGTCCTGCAAGGGGGCATGAGCTGCACCCGTTCAGAGCACAGCCAAGGTGAGAGCAGAAGGCGCCGGGGATTAGGGACTGGCTCAGATGTGAGGCACCACGTGTGGTTTTCCCGCCACCTGAAGTGCAAATATCTCGAATTTATGCGCAATACCCCACAGGGGTCAGCCTGGATGCTTCTTGCCTCACTGCCCAAATTCCATTTTCACCCAGCAATCCTCAGAGGATTCCAGAGACCTTTTGTTTCTTTGTGCCTTTGTCCTGTAAGCCTCCCATATGGCCTTGGCACGAGACAGGTTGATTTAACCCTGCGGTGTTAACAGCATGGCTTTGGCTGTTCTTGGAGACCTTTGGTTCGATCCAAATGGCTTTTCTGTGTCTCACCTCTTGAAAGATTAGAGAACGCTAATAGTTTTCCTTTTCCTTCATTATACTTACACTCTTGATTATTTATTTAACAGAGAGATCACTTAGGAAGAAGGATGGCGTTATCATAGCCATTTTCGTTCTGAAGGAAATGACCAGCTTGAGAAAAGCGGAGAGGAGAGCCTGTCATCCATCCATCCATCCGTCTCCATTCTTATTTTCAGTACACACACACATACGCATGCACATGCATGTACATAGGAATATACACACGCATATGTATACATGTGCATACCTACACACATGTATGTACATGTGTGTGTAAATGGGGCTATAATGTGTTAGAGATATTTTTTTAGGAATGTCCAGAAATGAAACAGGGAACACAGGTTGTTTTTTGTTTTTTGTTGTTTTTGTTTTTTATTAGACAGAGATCACAAGTAGGCAGAGAGGCAGGCAGAAAGAGAGGGGGAAGCAGGCTCCCTGCTGAGCAGAGAGCCCGAAGCGGGGGCTCCATCCCAGGACCCTGAGATCATGACCTGAGCCGAAGGCAGAGGCTTAACCCACTGAGCCACTCAGGCGCCCCTGGGAACACAGTTTTGAACATAGAAGATTATATAATACATTTTGGAATTGCATGTCCAAAACCAAGTTCTTCATGTCTCCCTGTTCAACCCTCCCTGATGTTCTGCATCAGTAGTCACCCCATCTCAGTGAAAAGCAAGTCTTTTCGCTCTCAGTTGCTCAGGCCAAGGCCTTGGTGTTGTCCTTGACCCCTTCCCTTCTCTCATAAACCATGTCCAGCTCACCGGAACACCTTGTTTGTTGTTGAGTTTAACGACTTACCGTCTCCACGGCCCTCTCCCGCAGGCATGCTGTGGTCACCACTCATGTGACCGTTACAGTAGACTCGGTTCCTGCTGGACCAAAACACCACACAGGGGACGGTCTACCAACAGTTACCCCTCACAGTTCTGGAAGCTGGAAGCCCGAGATCAGAGTGACAGCATGCTCAGGCAGGAGCCCTCCCGTGGGTCACAGACTTCTCACTGTGCCCTCACATGGTAGAGGGGGCTGTGGATCTCTCCGGGGCCTCTTTATAAGGACATTAATTTCATTCATGACCTAATCACCTCCCGAAGACCCCACCTCTTCCTATCCTCACACTAGGCATTAGGATTCCAGCAGGAGTTGTAGGAGAATACAGGCATTCAGACCAGAGCCGCTTCCTAACAGCCTTCCATGCTCCTGCCTCCCGCGTTTGCCTCACTACAAATTTTCCTCCACAGAGCAGCCACCAGAGAATTCTTTTAAAAACATAAGTTGGGGGGGCGGGTGGGGTGCCTCGGTGGCTCAGTCAAAGCCAGTCTGCCTTTGGCTCAGGTTGTGATCTCAGGGTCCCAGGATCGAGCCCCATGTTGGGCTCCCCACTCAGCCTCTGCCCCTCTCTCTGTTCATTCTCTCTCTCTCTCTCAAATACATAAAATCTTTAAAAAATAATAATATTCTTTTTTAAAAAGTCGGTTCTTCTCCCTCCTCTGCTCCCTCTCCCATCCTCCGTGGTTTCCCACCTCTCCGTGGCCTCTACCTCCCTTCCCGTGACCTGCCAGGTTGTCTAGTCTGACGGCATCTTCTGACGCTTCTCTTCCTCACCCGTGTTCTTCAGACGGTCGTATTAGCAGTGATAGTGGTAGTGGGGGTGATTTTCTTACCAGACTGAAGCTGACTCTTGCTGGCTTGAATCCTCACATCAAAAATAGCCTTGCGGGATCGTTCCCTTCGGGCATTTCCCTGGGTGGGTGCATTTAACGCCTTGCTGACCAGCCCTGAGGCAGCACCGAGCAGTGGGTTATATAGCTTGGAGTGGGCTGGAATCTTTGTGCAAAGCTCAGGAGATGGTTAATTTGGAAACACAAGCCACCGTCAGGGGTCAGGTCTGCCATCAGCAAACCTGCCCTAAGAAGGCATTTCCTGCTTAGGACAGCACTGTCAGCCCTGTCCCCAGGATGGGGAAAGCCCTTCTGAATATTTTCTGTGTCTTGATTAGTAAAAAGCACAATAAACACTGTGACATTTGGTGCTGCTACTTCATCCAAGAGCGCTCAGTGACTTCTTCTGACTTCCTAGGAGGAACATACTTAAATATATTGAATCCAGGGCCATGATGTTGATCACACCCACTCTGTCTTCCTGACTTGGAGCCTTTTTTTCCCCCCTCAAGGGCATTTCCAACAAAGGAGTATAGCTTTCAGATTTGTAAACTGCCACCTTATTATCCTATTAGTCAATTACAGCTGCTGAAGAGCGGGGAAAGTGACAGTCTGGCAGATTACAGCAATTTATTTGCCGTTCTCATAGTCTTGTTCAGCATATCATCAGGCTGTTTAAATTTAATGATAAGACTTTCACATGTGTTTTAGAGCAGTTAAAGTTGTAATCAAAATGTTTAGGAAAACCCCCACTGACCCGCGGGAGAGCTGCCTTTAGTGTGGCTCGTAATGCCTTGTTGTACTCTTTATTAGCAAAGCTGCCTCTAATTAGGAAACGCAAGTATAGGGCTTTTTGGTGTGCATATGCACAAAGCTCGGGAAAGATGGAGGTGATTGAAATTTTTAACTTTGCTTTTAAATAAGCTGCATAGAGATAGGCTCCAGTAACTTGGTCCCCCGGAGAAACTTGATCGAGCCTGTGGGAATGGAAGGGGTTGGGCTGTGAGGTCAGGACAGGTCTGCAGCATGGGACTGGGAGTTACTTGGAGGAAGGCGAGCCTTGGGTCACAGAGGAAAAATAACTGCCCTTTCCTGTTTGGTTCTCTTTCAAGCTACAGGCGGCAGTTTCTGCAGTAGGGGCTGCGATGAAACAAGAAAATGTCTGTGAAAAGAAAAAAAAAACAATAGAAAGAATGCTTAGATAGAATCTTTGGATCTTAGGCGACAAGATGAGATATTGGAGGACCTGTTACCTTGAACTTGTTCGCACCTTCAGCTTCAGTTGGTGGATGTGAGGAACTGTTACTAACTGAATAATTGAAAGACTCAAAACACGCGCTGTGGGGTAGGAAGGAAACGTGTGTACGGTGGATTTGGCCCAGGGACATTCTGGTCTATGGCTTGCACTGATATTTGCGTATTTTAATCCATAACCTACTAGATCATAATTTCCTTAAAAGCTGGGGTTTTTCTTAGTGATTTCACATCCCTGGAGGACTTCTACAGAGCCTAGCTCAGGGGAGCCCCATACATCTTTGATGAATGTCAAAGGTTGTACATTTTATCTCAGTGGTGATCTGCAAGTTCCTAAAAGTCAGCAACCACTTTTAATCCCTAACTCCATGGCTATACAGAGGAAATGTGCTCTGTAGACCTGTTCTGATATTGCTGACGTATTAGATGTGTTCCTCCTCTCCATTTACCCCCATTAAAAAGCATGTGGTGCATTCAGCGGTCCTTTATTATGGAAGGAACTCAATGTGCCAAAGATATGAAATCATCATTAGGTCAAACTGCACAGCAAAGTTCTAGCAACCCCACTGTTCTGCTTGACAGCTGCAGTATTAATTAGGGTGATAAATAGCTGTGAATGACAGAAAACTCAAGGAAAGAGTGCCTCAGCCCAGACAGATGTTTGACTCTCAGTCACCCAGATCTAGGCAGCTCAGGACGGGTACGCAGACTCCATTTTCATGAGGGACCCAAGCTCGCATTCTTTTTCTCCACCTTATTCATTAAACACACAGCTTTCACCTTGCAGTCCAAGGTGGCTGCCCCAGCTCCAGCTATCATGACTGTATTCCATCTCTTGGAAAAGAAAGGAAAGGGATTAAGAAGTGCTCTTCCCTTAACATTTCCTAGAAATTACACATTCTACCTCTCTTGGGACTACAGGAGCTACTCCCTGCAAGCCACCAAGGCTAGTAGTAATGTGTTTGGATGAACCCCGTGAACATCATTAGGTTTTTGCCTCAGGAAAGAAGATTGGTTCTTTAATAGTAGAAAGAGAATGGGTTTGGGCAATCTGAAATTGGAATGTAGTCTGCATTACTTACTAGTTAAGGGAGAGAAAATAAGTGCTGATTGACAACAGATGTTAACCAGAATTTAAAGGAAGTGGAATATCAGGGGTCTTGGCAGTCAAGGAAGGCAAAGGCAAGGAGGTGGGACTTGAACAGGTCTTGATAGAAAGATAGAGCTTGGATAAGCAGACAAAGAGGGAACCCAGACAGAGTCCACTAAAAAGACATACACCGGCTTCCGGTTTCTTTAGACGCATAGTTTAAGAGCGTTTCGCTAAGACCTGAGAATACGGAATGGACAGGTACCTGGAGGTCCAGCAGGTACTTGTTTTTTTCTAGACCATTTACACGACCCTTATCTAACTCATTTTGCCCTTTCTATATATAGTCTCCCCCTGTCTCTCTCTCTATATATATATAGATAGATAGATAGATATAGGCTGTATGTGGTGATGACCTTCAGGATTTTGCAGAATGAGAAATATCATATTATTTGATTCAGCCTGTTTCCCAAGCTGTTAAACAACCAATTTAGAAGGTCTGAGACTCATGCTGTTTCCATCTACAAGGATCATGAATCTATATGAATGTAACTATATTATTTAATCTATTATTATATCACCTATTATTTTTATTATCATCTTAATCTCAAGACCGTTCATTACAGCACAAAATGATAACCTCCGTGCAGATGTCTTGACATGTATTTCTAGCTTCGTACGTGTGTCTAGGTACCACAAGTCTGCAGAATGTTTGCTTTCAGTATGTTCTTAAAAGTAAGTATTCAGAGGAGTGGCATTGTATTTAAAGAGGAGAGTCTTATTCTTACCCATTTTTGGACAATAATCTTTCAAACTATGGATGGTTGGTAAAAAGAGAAGTCAGATAAGCAATGAGAGAAAGAGAAATTGTTGCACGGAAAGAATAGGGAAGTGTGTGGAGACATCCTGAAAACACGTTCCGCTTTGTGCTGAGTCCTAACAAGATTTCTGGAAGGTTGACTATGGCATCGTCTGTGTTAGAGGAAGAATGAAAACTCTCCCAGTCATAGAAATAAGTATCATTGTGAATGAACCCATAGATCTGTCTAATGAATTGTTGGCCAGTGGATGTCTTAAAATGTTAAAAGGTGTGGACTGGAAAATGTAACAATATTTATTACACCTCACAAAAGTAAGACAAGGGAGACCTCTTTCCTTGAAGAGAAAGCTTTCTTGGTTGAACGGTAGAGCGAAGGAGGTATATCAATGGCGCGTTCCCCTGATTAACTTCATGCCCATTGAGCAGATGTGTAGTTGAGGCACAGAGAGATCATCAACATGCCCAAAGTCACAAAACTAGTAAATTGCAAACCAGTCAGTTTTCCAACTAGGAAGATGGAAGCCCTTGAATAATTTTACCCATTTAAGCACGACCTCAGGGCAGGTAAATTCACTTTGGGAAACTTAGTGAGATAAACACAATTGGCTCACTTAGCCTGAGCATGAGGAGAGATGAGGGCAAAGCAGAGACCTAGGAGTTTCTGCAGGGTCTGGCCAAGTGACTGGGGAAACATCTAGTTTCTAGCTCTGAGGTGTGACTTTCCTCTGGAATGTAACATTTTCTGTGCTCAGCCAGTCTGTGGGTGAATCAGTCACCTGTGGTGAGTAGTGCTGGCAGTTGGGATGAGTAAATGTTTACGGAGTCAACAACCGAGCTACTTTGTCTTTGAGGGTAGGAATGCTCACACTCCTTTTTGTGTGGAGGACACAATAGGTAGCTACCAAATATTTGTGGAATCAGATTGACAAGTCCCTTGGGTAGCAAGATAGAGCTCACTGATAGGGGCTGGGGAGACCCGGATAGGAAAGAACCCCCAGTGAGGGCAGTGGGGTACGAGGTAGTCCATTCTGTACTACAACCAAGAGGATTCAGTTGCTAAAACACGAAAAGACCTTGATTCTGAGGCAAGCTCACCGAAAAGGTATAATTTTACAGTTAATGGAGTTGCCCTTTTTTTTTCTTCTCTACATTATGTGACAGGTATTTAACAAATACATCATCTCATTCATGGCTAGTAACAACCTTACGAGGTGTGTATTGGTAGATCCATCCTATAAACATGGAAATTGAGACTCAGAGGTCACACAGTTGAATTTGTACACAGTCACAATCTTTTTTTTTTTTAAATTTTTTAAAATTTATTTATTTGTCAGAGAGAGAGGGAGAGAGAGCAAGCACAGGCAGACAGAGTGGCAGGCAGAGGTAGAGGGAGAAGCAGGCTCCCATGTGGGACTCGATCCCAGGACGCTGGGATCATGACCTGAGCCGAAGGCAGCCGCTTAACCAACCGAGCCACCCAGGCGTCCCCACAGTCACAATCTTTAACTGGTGTTTGAAACTGGGTCCAATGGACTCATACTTCTGAGTTCATTCCACCATTCCCTTGGCATCTCTTCCCAGTAGTACATTAAGGACCCAAAGGCCAGCATCCTGGAGAAGACTAGAAATTGCATCTTTAGGGAGATTGTGGAATTGGGAAGTCCCCAAGTATACATAGGATTAGAGTGAAGCATGTGGCTGGTGGGGGAAGAAAAAAAAAAAGAATCCTTTCATATTTTAGTAACTAAAAAAAGGCCCTGAATTTCTTTGAATATGTGAATGGCTATCAAAAACACAGCGTCAAGACAGGAAGGAAAGGCTTGATGGTACCAGTTAGTTGGGAAAGAGTCCTGTCAAGAATTCCAGGGCTACTTTGGAGCCAGGAGATATATTGTTTGCACTCTTCCTGCTGCGTCATCCTCAAACCTGAAGGAGGCACTAACGTGTACCTTCCTAATTATGAATTGATAGTCTAGATGGTTTTCTTCTGTTTTCCATTTTCAGGAAAAAAAAATACTATGGGGTTCCTTTTCTCTCCTCCACCAGTAGTCATGTCAATATTGCTAGAACAACTTTAGATATAGGTATTAAGAGACATTGAGTTAATATAACAATTTGATTTTACTATTTAATTTACATGTAAATCTCTAGGTAAGTTCTCATCATGTAATATTTACCTAAAATATTTACTTTCATACGTACACACAGCACTTGGTAGGAATGCATTTAAGATGAGTATTGATTTATTTGGTTTGTTCTTTAGTAGATAAGCTGTCCGTATTGGAATGAGTTAGAAGGGGGTTATTATGTTAGCTCCTTCTTCATCCCGAAGAGTATATTGATGCCATGCCTTGACACCATTTTCTGTACTTTGATAGTGTATGGCAGCTGGATGTTGTCAAAATAAATAATTATTCAGAGCTGGTTTTTAAGATTCATCTCTAATGTAGCACTCAGAGGTTTAAAAAAAAAAAAAACCAAAAAACAAAAAACCTCAGGAGACCTGTATTAACTGGGAAGCCACTTTTGTGTTGCATTTTGATCCATTTAAGCTAAAGCTGATTAGCACTTTTTGAAAAGTGAATCTAAATCCTTGTGCTAATCAAAGGAAATCGAGCCCTGTTGTTACTTTGGAAAGCCAGAAAGAAGAAGGGATGTAATGGTAAGTTTCTTTCTTATTAATGATGTACATAGAGCTTGGTTCTGTGCCCACTCCCTTCCCCAACAAACCCCTCTCCTAAGTGCTTGTTTAATACAGTAACCCAGCAGGGGAATATTTAGGTGTTAGTGGGATTCAGGTACTTTCATTTCAGTGCAGCAGGGGAAACAAAAGAATGGAGGCGGTGGGGAGGGGGCTGTTTCTAGCATGCTGTCAAGGGAAGTGTGCAGACTATTATACATTAAGGACACAATGGTAGTTTAAAGCATGATGTGTTTGTGAATTTGGTGCATATGTTTACTGTAATTAGCGGCTGTTCATCCTTGGGTGTTGTTTTAAAATGCAGCTTTCATTATTATTCAGGTATGGTGGGGAGGATGGGGGATTGCAGTTGCTGTTGAAAAGGTAGTTACTGACCATTCCCAAGGGGAGGGGCATGCTCTGCTCCTTAAGGCCCTATGGGGAAGCACCTGGTTGGTGAGGAGGTAGAGGGAATGAGGGGGGAAACCTCATTAATAGACTTTATTGTGGTTTCTGCTGGAAGGAAAGGGTGAGGCAGAGTAAACAGGTTTGGGATTGGCTAATTTGAATAATTTCAGCAGACTCCTGAACACAGGTGCTGCCTCTAGTTGTCTGGTACCCTGTCCTGGGGTGATTAGGGCAAGGGAATAGTGGCGGGCATGGGGGGTAGGAGCCTGATCCAGGAGGTGGTTGGGAGTATGGGCTCAGGACTAGTTGCTTTGCATATGAAAGACACATGCAGACTATTTCCTATCTGTAGGCATTAGCAGGCTGTAGACAGTAGGAAGGGGCAGCCCTTCTAGTGTATGTAAGACCCCAGATGTCAAAAGCATTGGAATAAACCGACTTGCTTAATACCGCTGGTATGAAATTGACAGCTCACCTCATACATTTGGGGTTGGTGATCACTTCTAGGGAAATCAGTCATCTGCCTCTGCCCCCTCCAAGTGGGTGTCCATGCCAGTAGCTGAACAGGTGCAGGGGAGGGGGCAGGGGCGGTAAACTTGACCTGTGGCTGATTTCACTCTTCACCAAGCAGTGACAACACGGAGATACTTGCTAATCCCTTTCTTCCTTAATTTGGGGAGAGGGGAGAACTCTTGGGAATGGCAGACACCTCTGCCTTCCGGCTGTCTGGTATGGAGCAGCTGATGCCAGGAAATGGGGTGGAGAAGTGAGAGGGGTGTGTGATAATATTTACTTGAATTCTTTTCATGCTTGAACAGATTTAAGGAATTTTCAGAGCAGAATCTTGTTTCAAGTGTATGGCCATATTATTATTATTTTTTCAATTAGAGTCACTTATTAACCTCTACTTTCATAAACAGAAGCTGCTGAGTCTCTTTGAAGGCACAGAGAAAAGATTTACCGCCCCCTCCAACCCTCTCCAAGCTACCAGTGCTACTCAGAGCTGGTTGAGAGGGTTAAAAGCTCAGGGTTGTGAAGGCAGAAGCAGATTTGGACTTTCGTGGCAGGAACAGTTTGATGTCTTCTTACAGAGAATGTACCATGTGTAATCCAAGATTTTACATGTATGTTCAAGACTGACCACAGTGCTCTCCCAGTGATGTCTGGCCTAGACCAGCTGATCTGTGGTCCCCAAAAAGACAGCCGCATAAAGCCTAGTCCTCCTAGAGACTTCTTCAGGGTGCACTCCGTTGTAGCCAGTGCTTAGCTAGGGAACTTTCCTATGGATAGCTCTGGTTCAGGTTTATTTAGTTGTATGCTATGACTATAACGGGATCTAAGAAAGCCAGGAGGAGAAGTGGTATGGAGAAAAGTGCCTTTGGAAAAGAGCCTGAGTTGACTGAATTGTTAGCTGTGAGCTTTCGGAATGACCAGTGGGTGTTTCATAGCTGTGATGATTTTTGATGGGCTGTTATTGTTGCTTTCACTGACAGCATCATCCAAAGGCAATAAGAACATAAGCTCTGTCTGGTGAAGAGTAGTTCCTGAAATTATTTGAAAGTGGGTTGTAATCTCAGGAATGGTAGTGCAGAGCCCAGAAAGAAGTTTATAAAGGAAGTAGATGTTGACCAGATGATGCCAAACAAATGGAAAGTTAAAAGTGGATTTCTTTTTTTCAAATGCTGGGTGCCCAGGCCCACTTTTTAAATGTTCTAATATTTAAAAGGCAAATCCAAGACTGTTTCTTAGGTGTGATCGAGGACAACATGTGTATCTTTGGGGTAGGCTAGCTGGATTAGAAGCCTTCACTGAAAATGGAGTGTTGTAGTATTTAGTTTTCATTGCTTTTCTTCTTCCTTTTTTAGTCTTTGATATGCCATGGACTTAGACTTCTCTTTCTCCCAGACAGAAAAACCGTTTTAAACAAAAGTTTAATGCCATGTCATTTTTATACCCAGCTCATCTAGCACAGTGACAAACACAAAGGACTGACTTTGTGTGATGAGCCTGCCTCAGAGGAAACGAGTCGACTTACAGCACCTAAAGCTGCAAAGTAATGAGCCCTGTCCTTGTTCTGAAGAATTTACTGAGGCTACTGAGAATGGGTAGAACCAAGTATTGATTGGGATGGAGGACTTTTTTTTTTTTTTTAAGATTTTATTACTTATTTATTTGTTTGAGAGAGAGCATAGGCCGTGGGGGGTGGGGGCTTCCCACTGAGCAGAGAGTCCCTCACAGGCAATCCAGGGACCCCAGGATCTTGACCTGAGCCGAAGGCAAATGCTTAACCAACTGCCACCCAGGTGTCCCTAGGGTGAAGGCTCTTCACAGTGATGACCTTAATAGACAATAGGAAATTAAGACGGGTTGCTAGACACCTCTCCCCCTGCCCAACAAACAAACTAACCTACTACTTGCTACTTAAAATAAACTAACAACAATAAAAATTGAACTCCCCTGGTTTTATCTGGTTATAGTTTCCATATAGGCTTCAGTCTTGAGGTAGGTATTAAGTGGCAAAATAATTCCCATTGGTTTATCACTGTTCACCTTTCTTAATCGTATTTCTCAAGGTAATAATGTTTGGGGAAGGTGCCTTATGCCAAGACCATCCCGGGGAAATCTCTGGAAGAAGACCTGTATTTGTTCTATGCGGCAGCAACTCTAGTTCCGGAGGAGTGGTGGGCGTGGTTTTGTGGTTTCCTTTTTTTTCAGGGCAGCTCATCACTTCAACCACAAAATCACTGCCAGCCTTTAAAAGGGGAAAGCAATATTGGCCAACCTACAGTTTCTTTCCTTTTTTTAAGGACAGGCAGTGACTTGGGTTTTAGAGACCAGCCAGCTTAGTTGTCTTTGGAGTTCCTCAATACAGTCTTTGCAGAAATGTGGCTTAGTTTCCACGTTGGTACAAACCAGTCGTCTGGCGAGGGTTGGCCCCTGTCCTGGAACCACAGAAGTGGTTTGCTCTTCCAGTTGACTCATGCCGCCTAACTCCACTGTCACCATCAAAAGCCAGCACCACTCACCAGCTCATGTGGCTGCAAGGCCGTGAACACTGAATGAGTGGACGGTGTTGGCCAGCTTGGCTTAAAAAGCAAGAGTCATTCATTCATTCATTCATCCATTTGGCTAATATTTATGGAGCTCACCCAAATGAGCCAGGCATGGCTTGGGGAGCTGTGCAGACAGTAATGAACTGGGCCAGCAGTTGCAGACTTTTCCTTTCTCTGAAGTGTCAGAGGGTCAATATTTTCAGCTCTACCATTTCTGTTGCAGCTGTGTATTTCTGCTGTTCTGCACAATTAGGGGCCATAGCAGTATACAAACAAGTATTGGCTGTGTGTTCTAATGAAACCTGAACTAGACCATAATATTTTTGCCCTAGTTGAGCATACATTCTAGTAACCTGCATTTGACTTCTACTAGGTAGTTCTGTTTTACAGGGAAGATCTGTTCCTAAACACCTCACCCAACTCAAAAGCAGAAAAATTCAAAACTTGACCGACTGAGCCAGCCAGGCATGCCATGAATTTTTAATCCTAAGTGATAGGCTCTCCGTTTCCAGAATGGCTGAAAGAATACCAGCACAGATCTTTTTTAGGACTACATCTTTTCAGGAGGGACCAGAGACTGAACTGAATAATGTCTGGTTCTCCTTTGTGTTTCTTGGGAAAAAGCATGAGATCGTCCTTCCCCCTGGGTGGCACTTGCTCACTCACTTTCAGAGAGTTTAAACGAACCTTGTGTCTACTAGGTTTCTTTAAGTGTCACAGAACACCATCGCCAAGGCTTACAGTAGCAGAAATCAGCACCGAAAAGTTTTTTTGCAGGGTAGGAACCCATGCGGCCAAATGCAGAAGCTTATTCCTCAGCGCGTTGCTAAGAAACCAGAAGGGCTAGGATGCCCTTTTGAATTGTTCAGGTATGTCTTTCCCCTAATACGATTCCATTTAATTGCTGCAGAATGAAAATTCAAGAGCTTCGCGTTGCCCCAGCCCCGTCGTCTCCTTCCACCTGGTGGTGTAATGCATCACGTGGCTCTCAGAATTTACTAGCTGCAAAGTAAAACACAATCTTCCACACTGTAATTTCTCGAGTTCCTTTTCCTTCATGTGGAAGGGAATGATTGAGGGGGAAAAGAAATTGTTTGACATCTAACCACAGAAGGAAAAATTAGTCTCCTCTAACTTCTCCGGGCTCTGTTTTTGTTTCATTCTCCATCCTGTGTGCTTCTGGTCTGGCGAGGAATTACGATGTGAAAGGGAGTTATTTCCCTTCAGAAGATTCGTTCACAATTTAATAGTAATCACAAGTTTGGGAAAATTGAAGGGTTGGAAATGTTTTCTACATCTTTTTTGGTAGTTGGCTTCACTCCGATAAACGCTACAACCTACCCATCATCGATTGTTTTGTTCACCACTCCTGCCTGCGGGATAATAATATATTCCTGCCCGGCTGACCTCATGCGCTGTTAGCGGCTTTGGCCAATGAAATGTCACCTGTGCCAGTTAGGAGGAGAAGCTGGAAGAGCCATCAAATGGCTCTGCCAGTCTCTGTGCTACTTCTGCTAGGAAGACAGTCCTGTCGTCGGGGCAGGCTGCCTCTAGCCTGGGTTCCCTGGTGTGGATGCGGAGCATAGCCCACATCGGACGGTGTGGTCGACCCGCACCGGTCATGTTGTGGAAAACCATCCATCCAGGTGCTGAGGTCTTCTGTCACCACAGCTGCAGAGTTTCACTGAGGCTGATGGGTGCCACCCTTGGATGGCCCAGCCTGTTCGTCATACTTCTCTGGTTCCAGAATGGAGTCATGGAAAGATTGTAAACCTGGACTTGTGTGATTGTGGGACGAACGGGAGGGGGGCTTTGAGCCAGTGGCCTTTAGAACAATGGATGTTTCTCTGTGCAGTGATCGGTGGCATTACAGTCCTCTTTCCCTTTCCCTCATTCTCCTCAGATTTGCCCTTGAGAGAGTTTAGACTGAGTCACAAGCAACTTGGCCATCTTTATGCCAGGATATCTGATTTCTAGAGGATTCTTTGTATAGTTAATGATGAGAATAACAGCTCCATGTGGGTGAGAGTTTATTTTCAGTGATGGATCTCTAGTACCTGAGGGTATGCAGTAGATGCTGAATTAATGAACTCTGTCCTCTACTTCCAGTGGGTTTCTCTTTTGATTTGAGTGCAGCGTATAGTCAGAATAGTCACATTCCTTAACTGGGCCTCTAACAGAAAATCAGATTCTTGGGGCACCTGGGTGGCTCCATTATCAAGCGTCTGCCTTCGGCTCAAGTCATGATCCCAGGGTCCTGGGATCGAGCCCCGCATCGGGCTCCCTGCTCAGTGAGGAGCCTGCTTCCTCCTCTCCCCCTCCCCCAGCTTGTGTTCCCTCACTCCCTGTGTCTTTCTCTGTCAAATAAATAAATAAAATCTTGAAAAAAAAATCAGATTCTGGTTAATAAGTTGAATATTTATTTTTCTCAGTGAAGTCCTAGACACTACAAGGTTAACTCACCAAGATTCACCAACCTCAGTTGATGATAACCAAAGTATCATCAGTTACTTCAGATGATTGCCTTTGCCTCACTTTGGTGAAAAAGTTAAAAAAAAGAAAAAGAAACCAAAAAATAACTGGTAGTTGAAAGGAAAAGTTGATTCTGAAGGAGTGCCTTTTCAAAATAGGAGTTTCTGTTTGACTTGGGTATTCCGATAACTGAACGGGATCAGAAATGAAATGTACATTATGTTGTGTTGCTCACAGCCCTTCTAAGCCGCGCCTCCCATCTAAGGGTGAGGGGCTGGTGACTTTCCGCAGACTTAGCGCATTCACCTGTTTCCTCTGCTTTGTCATCGTTAGGCTGGCTTTAAGTAACGTTACTG
Organism: Mellivora capensis; assembly: GCA_004024625.1. Taxonomy (NCBI): domain Eukaryota; kingdom Metazoa; phylum Chordata; class Mammalia; order Carnivora; family Mustelidae; genus Mellivora; species Mellivora capensis. The sequence continues at coordinate 35,471 of PISX010008084.1, read as the reverse complement.
TAAAATTTCCCACTGAGAAATTTCAACACGAAGAGGTTTTCTGATCTCTTTAAAATAAAATGGTTAAAAATAGACCTTGTGGGAACAGTTTTCCACTTCAAGAACAAAATCCTGCAAAAATGTTTTAATGCAGATTTGGGACCTAATTATTTTTTCTCACCTCAGCTTAGCTGTGGTTGTGCTGCAGAGGGAACAACAAGTCTCAATTTTATAGAATCTGGCCAGCGAGGTCCTCTACTTCCTGTGGTTTTGTATTGAGTTGGCCAGGGCTTGCTTCCTCTCCCCCTCCCCTGGGCTTTTCTTGGAGCAGTAGGTCCAACTCTGAAGCCCTACATCAAGTTCCTCATTAATTCACTGACAGGCCTCGCCCTGTCGGCTGTGCTGGCCTTTGGTGACTGCAGACGTTGACATCTGCACTGGGCAAAGTTGAAGGACTGAAAGGAGAACAGCATGCAGGAGAGACTGTAATTAAGATACGGGATCCTCCGTATGCTGGGTCGCTGGGGCTGCTTCAATCAAGCCTCTGTGACCTGGTTAGTTTGCCACACCTACAGGGCCTCTCTGACTGGCTGTATCGTTTTCTTTTTTTAATGTCTTCCCCTTAACCACAGCCTAGGAGCCCAGGGTCTGTGCCTTACAGTTTTCCTCGTGTTATTATAGCTCTGCTACCTTAGAATAATACCTGGGACTTACTACATACTCAGTAAATAGGTGTTGAATGAAGAATGAATGACAGATAAATGAATCTCCAGCTACCAGTCATCAGTCATCTTTTTCTTTTTTAAGATTTTATTTATTTATTTGACAGACAGAGATCACAAGTAGGCAGAGAGGCAGGCAGAGAGAGAGAGGGAGAAGCAGGCTCCCTGCTGAGCAGAGAGCCCGATGTGGGGCTTGATCCCAGGACCCTGAGATCATGACCCGAGCCGAAGGCAGAGGCTTAACCCACTGAGCCACCCAGGCGCCTCCATCATTTTAATTCTACATCTTTGTCCAGTTCTTTACTGGCTGTTGGGTCTGCTTCCTGACTGTACCAGGAAAAGGAGCCCTAGAAAAAGTTCTGACTGTTCAGATCTTCTGCAGTGAGATGCTTCCCCATCACCCCCATCCCTCCTCTTCCTCATCGGTAATTCTTTACCCCACGCCCTTACCTCTAGCACCAGGTAGAAAATCCTTTTCAAAAATGGCCAAGGATCCCAACTCTGTTTTCGTGACAAGGAATGGAACACATTTCTCTTAACTCCCACTGGACCACACGTGTGGGGCATTTTTAAAAAGCAGTGTTACAAGAATCCTTTTCCAGCCTCTGGGTCTAGAGTCTAGCATCTTTTAAAATGAATTTGAATTTGAATGCTTCTGAAATAAATCGCTCTCTGCTTCTGCCTGTTTCTTCTGCAAAGTGCTCACTCCTCGTGTGCTCGTTTGCATTCTCTCCCTACTGCACAAGTGCATTTCCTCCTTTCCCGATCCTGCTCGTCCTAGCCCTTTAAGGTTCCTGTCCTTTCAAGTGTCACTGCCTCTGGATCTGCCCCCTGGGAATGAGATGCTTCTCAGTCTCAGTGTACCCTGATATACAGTGTGAGTACACTTCCAGCATTTGGTATTTATCGCCTTTTATTGTCGCTGTTTGATTAACAGTTAGGTGGTTAGATTCTTAACTCCTCTAGGTCAAGGCCCGAATGTCATTCATCTCTGTGTGGTGGCCATCTAGCATCGTACCTGGCACGTCTCAGTGCTCAGAATACTTGTTGCATGAATTGAATTGTTTATGTTCGGAAGAAAGCCTCAGTTGGGTCCTTATCATTTGTAGCATCTGCCTTTCCATTAGGCAGTTGCCTTCTTCACCACCTGGGAGGTTTGAATGTAGGGCTTGATTGTACTTGCTGTTGCAGAGCCATAGCCACTGTCCACCTCTTGTGTGGGAAGAAGCTCCGGACAGGCATTTGCTGAACTGGAAGCCTGAAATCCTGGGTCCTGATACACGTTTGCTCGGTTTGCTACTGTATTCTTCCCTCTCCTTGTTTTTCCTCCTCCCCTCCACTCCGCTTCCCCTCCAGGTGGGGCTTGATAACTGATTATTTTGCTCCGTTAAGTGTCAGAAATATAGCAAATAAAAGAGTGACCCTGACCAGTCACTAAACACAGTTGGAACATTGCCTAAAACAGTTTTGCATGTGGAATTAGCAGCTAGGGCTCTGAAATCCCAGCTGGTGCTTTAGAAGCAAGAGGCTGGAAGGGACCCAAACAGAAGCTTTTTCCTTCTTTATCCTTTACCGTGAACCGATCATCCTGGGTAGAGAGGAGTACCACCATTGCTGCCGACAGTCTCCTTAGATGTCTCATCCGTGGAAAACCTGACCAACATCTTAATATTTCTTCTGCAAGCTGCAGTTTAAAATCGTTCCCTCTTGCAGCTTCTCTATGCAGAAAGAAGGCTAACCCCACTGTAGGATCTTCTAATGGACCACTGCAGAGAAGAAATTCAGGGAATAAAGCAATGTTAGAAGCTGGATAGAGTAATTTGTAAAATGCAGTCACCTATATCTATAATTGGACACTAAGGAAGATGGAAAAGGAATGTATTTACTAGTTTCTGTGATCACTAGTATTGGAATCCATTTGGAAGAGAGACCTTCTGAGGTTCGTGTTATCAGTGAAGCGTTGCCGACATCTTTACGGACATGTGAGTAAGAGTTAGGAGATCGGTTGGTGGGAAAGTATGATTGCTCATTTAGCTAACGACCCAGGATAACTGGGGGGAAGGGATAAATTGTGAAACTTTTCAATATGTATCCACTCATGATTATGCATTATGAAATAGTCAACCAAAACGATTTTGCACCTCTGCGTTCATTTCTTTTAGAAAATAATGATTATTTAAAATTTGGGAATTTCTCGCAGACTCAATTGGACCAGCTCATTTCCAGCTTTACTCAGGCACTGACTGACAGGTAAATTAATGCTGAGGTTAACCAGGGTGAAGAGGACTAAAGTGTTTGGAGCAAAGGAGGTACCTGGGAAATTCACCCAGACCACTGCTAACCTTGCATTTGCTCCCTCCTGTGTTTCAGGATGGAGGGAGATAGGCTTTATGGGTTGTATTATCTTGGCATTCTGAACAAACAAACCAGAAATGCAAACCAGAAGTATCAAATGAATCCTTTTGAAGTTTTGATAAACTATCACCTCTATACGGATCTCAGAAATCACTTGGATCCTATGGACATGCCCATCTATAGATAAATTTTCAGTTCTCTTTTTACAAGTGAGAGAGAGGTCAGCATTGGTCTTAACTGTGCTTGCTAATTTTCTCCCAGTTTAATCTCTCCCAGGTCAGCAGAAATTATAATTACCTTCAAAAACGTTTTGTGTTCAGAGATTTCCCTTTTAGGAAGCTAATTTGAACCGACCAACCCAAGTATTTACTATAAAAATTCTAAAACCCTCCTTCTTCTCCTTAGTCCTTGTACAAAATTCAGAATTATGTAAAATTCCATCTTGGCTTCCCCAACCTTAAGTTGGGTATTTCCTTTTAGTTTTTTTCTCTACCTCAGTGTCTTATTTTAAGGGCTTAGAAGTCTTGGAAATGGCATGAACCATAGAGGAATGTGTATTACAGAAATTAGATACCAAATTGCATCATATGATATTGCCATTTCTTTCTTTTCCCTATTGCTTATATTAAAAGCAGTTTATCTTTTGAATAAAATACCAATAACCAAAAAAAGTCAACTTTTTTTTCCCTTAATGCTACACAATTAGTAGCTATCCAACATCTCATGGTAAACATATTAAAATCCGGGACGCCTGGGTGGCTCAGTTGGTTGGACGGCTGCCTTCGTCTCAGGTCATGATCCCAGCATCCTGGGATCGAGTCCCACATCGGGCTCCTTGCTCGGCGGGGAGCCTGCTTCTCCCTCTGCCTCTGCCTGCCACTCTGTCTGCCTGTGCTCGCTCTCTCTCTCTCTCCCTCTCTCTCTGACAAATAAATAAATTAAAAAAAAACATATTAAAATCCACACTCAGTATTTTTAGGTAAGAAAATGAGCATTGAGATACACTTCCTTTTGTAAATTAGGTAATCCCCTTAACATTTGATAGTGTTATTCTCAATTCTTATCTGTAGCTATACAGTCACTGAGCAGAATAAAATGTTGCAATGTAGCAATTAAGAACATCCGATCTTTTTTTTCCCTTTAATCCACAAGTTCAGTAAATTATGACTTGATTGTCTGAGTAAACAATGTTGCCCGCTGTGGCTGCGTTGTTGTAGAACAGAGTTCTGCATGCAAATTAACAGCAGTTCGTAATTCCCAGTATGATGGAGCTTACTTTTTCTATACCTTACATTTCTCTTCTCCCGCCCCAGGAAGACCGATTCAGATAAACACATCGTTGCATTATCCTTTTTCTCCCATTTCTTGGCCACTGGCAACCATGCCCACCCCGCCAGCACTACCCCGGGGGACACTGGGGGAACACAGCCAGGAAACACGCTTGAGTGGGCTTCATCATGCCTCTGCTCTCTCAGTTGCATTCAGCAATGTTTCACCAAGGCATGCACAACTTAATCAGGCTGGAGGAAATGCTGGCTCGCTTTCTCATTAGGGGATAGAATGTTTCCTGGACCTGAGGATGCACAGTCATGCTTACATTGAGGTAACCTACGGTATTTCAGTGAGGTCCTGCTCTGGTAGTGCATATGGTTCACTGTCAGATAATTTAACACCCAAGAAAATCTTCCTTGAATAAATTAGAATATATTTGCAAATTAATTGGTTAATTAGATTTTAGACATCTCTGGGGGACTGAGCTGAAACAGATGTGTGCAGAAGCCCCTCACAGAGCAGGGGATGAGAGTTTCTTGCTCAGTTTTCTGAAGGAAGAGTTCTTCTATCACTTGATCCTATCATTGGGGTCAGAGTATTCCAGTATCCGCATTGATGCAGAAAGCAGTGGAACTGCGATTCTTTCTTGAGGTTCATTGTTCCAGGGATATGCTCAGATGGTCCCATACTCCTCAAATGACTGTACAGTAAAATAAAGTACTAGAAGAGCTGATTCTTGATTATGGTCAGGAAACCACACGGGGATCCAGTCACAACTGAAGAAGGATGCTTTTAAACATTTTTTTTTTTTAAAGATTTTATTTATTTATTTGTCAGAGAGAGAGAGAACGAGCGAAAGAGAGTGAGCACAGGCAGACAGAGTGCAGGCAGAGGCAGAGAGAGAAGCAGGCTCCACGCCGAGCAAGGAGCCTGATGTGGGACTCGATCCCAGGACGCTGGGATCATGACCTGAGCTGAAGGCAGCCGCTCAACCAACTGAGCCACCCAGGCGTCCATGAAGAAGGATGCTTTTAAATAATTCTATAGGACATAGGCGATGCATATGAAAATGCCATTAAAAAGCAAAAACTTGAGCTCAGGCCTGGGAGTTAAAAATCAGCTAGCATTTATCCATTCCCTTTCTTTTTCTTCTCTGTTGCTTTACTCTGGAACGGAAACTCAGTTGGCATTCCTGTGAGTCCTGTTTATAATATGTGATTTTTCTAACTGAATCATTAAGGTATATTTCATTTTCTTTCTTTTTTTTCCTCATGAAGCATTTATGGTGCACCTGCTGGGTGCTGAGATGGATGCCGGACACAAAATAGAATGACATAGTTCCCTACTTTCAATAGGCTCCCAGTCTCTCGATGCTTTGCGGAATGGTAAAATTGGTTTATATTTTCGAGCACTTGCAGTGGGAAGAGGCAGCCACTCTGGAACAGGTTGCATAACAGGGCAAAAAAATGCAGAGCTGAAGATTGTTTATAAATGAGCCACATGTCCACAATTTGGAACTCAATGTTAGCAGAGTCATTCTATGGGAACCGGTATAGACTTTTGGAGGGTGTGCTAGAAATTGGCAACAACCAAGATATAAACATCCCACTGGGCCTTTCCTTCCTCTTTCTCTTTGGTGCCCACTTGTTACATTGATTGTCCGCCCCCAGAGGACAGCTTTGTGTTACCTGTGCCTCGAAGAGTCCCTAGCAAAGAAAAGACTGGCAGTGAATTTTGAATATGAACAGATGCCCAGACGTAGTGATTCTCGGATGTTTGAATAAAGGAGACCCACACCTGGAAAATCACTGGGGCAGATTAGGGGCTGAAGGTGGATTTTTTAATGGGACCGCGCATCCTATTTTACCATGATTTGAGAGCTATGTCATATTGTCATAGTTAATTGCTTCAGTTTTTTAAAAATTTTTTTTAATTTTTAGTTATTTGTCAGAGAGAGGGAGAGAGAGAGAGAGAGCAAGCACAGGCAGACAGAGTGGCAGGCAGAGGCAGAGGGAGAAGCAGGCTCCCTGCCGAGCAAGGAGCCCGATGTGGGACTCGATCCCAGGACACTGGGATCATGACCTGAGCCGAAGGCAGCCGCTCAACCAACTGAGCCACCCAGGCATCCCTAATTTCTTCAGTTTTAGTTTTGCTTACGTGTTAAGAAAATGAGTCATCACGGAAATAATTTATAAATAAATGGGTCACCTTTGAATAAAGTTTTCCGTTTTCTAAATCTGATTTTTATTTTATTTTTTTTTTTAAGTAAGAAGCACAGCCTTAAAAACACAAAAATGGGGGCACTGGGTGGTTCAGTCAGTTAAGGGTCCGACTCTTGATTTCAGCTCAGGTCGTGATCTCAGGGTCGTGAGTTTGAGCCCCATGTTGGGCTCTGCACTCAGAGGGGAGTCTGCCTGGGATTCTCTCTCTCCCTCTCCCTCTGCCTCTCTTCCCTGCTTTCTCTCTCTCTAAAATAAATAAATAAATACTTTTTAAAAGCCCACAAAAATTATATTCTTATTTTAAATCAGTCATGGTTTAAGCTTTGGGGGCCTTGCTTCTTGCAGTAGGTATAGTAATGTTACCTCATATTATTTTCTTTCGTTCTCTCCCATGGTAACTAGTTTTTTTTCCTAAACCTTAGACATATAATTCATAGTCTACAGTACCATTGTATATATTTTTTTAATTTTTAAAAAATATTTTGAGTAATCACTATACCCAACATGGGGCTCGAACTCATGACCCTGAGATCAAGAGTCACACACACCACTGATTGAGCCAGCCAGGCACCCCAAAAGTACTGTTATATTTGATTTTATTTTCTCAGAGCTGTATTATTAACAGCACTATTCACCTAGCATAGCTTTATTTCAAGGAGAAAATTTCAACATTCATATACTATATATTTTTTAAATGTGAGGGACAATAAATATTTATGGCAAAAGAATTTAAACTCCAGGGGTGCCTGGGTAGCTCAGTGGGTTAAAGCCTCTGCCTTCGGCTCGGGTCATGATCCCAGGGTGCTGGGATTGAGCCCTGCGTTGGGCTCTCTGCTCAGCGGGGAGCCTGCTTCCCCCCCACCATCTATGCCTGCCTCTCTGCCTCCTTGTGATCTGTCAAATAAATAAATAAATAAATAAAGAATTTAAACTCCATTCTTCTTTTTCCAAACACAGTCCATTAAAATGTAGCTTAATCCAATAAGATTATTTTAAAATCAGAAACCTACATGCTGGTAGTTTTTAATACTTGACATTAAGATAGGAATGTCATAAAATGAAATATATTGAAAATGGACTTTTTTCCTGCTATGCCGTCCTTCAGTAAGAAGGTTCTTTCATAAGAATATTGATATTGATATTCATAAGAACCAGTAGGGCCAGAAAGAAAGGAAATTTACTGAGCTGTTTTATTTTATTTAATTTCCAGGCATGGTTTATGAGGGAAAGAGATAGATGTTTTGGAAGATTTGGAAGCTTATGGTAATTGAACTCACTTGAGACCAGAACATTCCCATGCATTCTATACTCTGGAACGAGAATTACCCTTTAGCCAATCCTGAGTGGGTTGAGGAGATAGACTGCTGTTCATAGGCAAGATGGAACGTCTTTGGAATTTCTGTTGGAATTTCCATCGGAATACTGTGGATTGGCAAATTGGGTTTCTTTCATTAAGTTCTGCCTCATTCCGGATGTGGAGGCAAGCACGGACCACATTCTGGATGTAGAAACAGGTGTGGACAGATTAGTTGAGGGTCACAGAGCAGACTAGAAGACTTGTGCTTGGAGAAAAGCCTTACCCACTGGAGCAGGGCGGACGCAGGGTGGGAATCCTCTGGTGCTGGCAACAAGTCCAGTCCACCAGGCAGAACATACACAGCAGGGAACTTAGAGTTGTGCAAAAGGTGAGATTGTTGGCAGGCACTTGGCACTCGGGAGGTCCTGAGAGCCCCAGGGCAGGTGAGTGGAGGAAGCCTAGGAGCAGATGTATGGAGGGAACGCTTGGCTACTTTCCGTCATCTTTAATGTGGTCTGACATCGGTATCAGGCCTTACTGCCTGCGCTAGGATTTTGGCAGGGCTCCAGAACTTGGTCTGAGACATGTTTTCGTTGTAACATACCACTTGTTAGTGAGGATGGGTGGAAGGATCTTTTATTTATTCATATGTGCGTGTGTGTATAAAACAGTTTTTTCCTACACTACTGCAGATACTACCAATATTAACTAAAAGACCCTGACCAGAGGAAGCAGTCATCCTGGCGTCCTGGCGTTCCATGCCTGGAAAACCGTGCTCTCGGCAGTACGGTTTTGTGTTGGTGGCTTATACTTAGATCACATAAGGTTGTTCACTCTGGCTCCGTTTCCCTGGACCAGAAGTGCAGACAAAGATGCTGTTGGCTAGTGGTGGGTGGTTCCTGGAACCAATATCTTGAGCCCAGAATATAAAATACGGACTTGGGAGTCTGGAGCGAGAGGCAAAAGTCCAGTTATAAGTAGTTGAGACAAATGATTGAAAAGAGCTAATGGCATTGGTTGTGTCGTGAATCCCTCAGCTTGAACCCAGGCTTCTCAGGGCTTCTCTCACAGAGGAAGGACTGGTTCTAGAACCTTGGGTTGAATTAAATTGCAAATGTGGTGGTCCTGTGTTTGACTGTGGGGTTTTTGAAGACTGTAAGGATAGGGGACCGGCCAAGCTATATGCTGGAGCATACAAATTGACTGTTGCAGGTCTGGAGAAGGATAGGTATGGTTATGTTAGAACAACAGCCTCCCAACTAGCAGGAGAGCTTTTTAAAAAATAAAAGCTAAAAGAGGAAAGAGAAGAATAAAAAAAAAAAAAAAGGAAAAGAAAAGGATATGTTTAGACAAAGTAGGTAGGTTTGGAGGAATCAAAGTCTCTCTGAAGACTGTTACATCCAGCCTTTTTACCTCCAAGCCTCCAATCCAGCCAGGGTGCTGGTGACTGAAAATCATTATTTTATGACCATTTGCTGTTTGGTGGGGTGTTTGGAATAGCTAGTTAATCCCATTCCAATTCATAATGGGCAGGTAGCCAGTTCATACAAAACACCTTGACAATCCATACTAATTGGTTTGTCTCCATGGAGCAGCCAAAATTGAATTGCCTGTGGAGACGGACGTTTCCTTCCACCCAGCCCTTCTTTCAACTTTCCTCCTCTCCTCCACACACCACACACACACACACACACACACGTGTGCGCACATACACAGTCTGCTAGAGTGATTTTGCATTTAAATAGCATCCATTTTTCCACCCATCTTCCTGGGCTACAAATTTCCCCAAGCTTTCTTTGTACAAGAGGGACTGGATTAGAGGTAAGGAAAGTAAACAATGTCCTTGGGACATTTTCAGGGTCATTTGTATTGTCAGAGTTGGTTTCATTGCCAAGAGTAATAGAAGGGAAGTTATCTGTGAACAAAACAAAATGCATTTCATGTTTTGGATGGCCAAGGAAACAGATTCCTAGACAGAGATTCATACCGCCTAGTAATAGTTTCAGAAAGATCTACCGACCCACAAAACCTACGAGTCCACAGAATCATCTCCAAGGATGGGCTCACTATGTACTATTGAGAGACACCCCCCCCCCAAAGTATAAACATGTACGTTAACATAACTTTGATAGCTGGATCCTGAATAAATAATTACTCTTTACACCTGCAAGTTGGCTTTATCAAGCACTGCCCACCTACCTCTGGGCTGGTGTGCACATTTCTAAGGGGCAGCTGGGATTAATAGCATTCCTACCATTTTGTTAAAGGATCTGTTCAGTTAGCTAGCTGGGAACACGGTGGTACTTCATCGCAGTTAATTTGGGGCTCTGGAGCTGGGCTGAATCCTGGGGGTGCTCCTTCCCAGCTCTGTGACCTTGGGCAACCACTGAACCTCCCTGTGCTTTCAGTTTTTCATCAACCATTCTTGAGAGAAGGTCCCCGCTTAATTGAAAATTATATCTTATAATTAAATAACATCTTTTTAATAATCTTCAGTTTTAAATAGCTTAACTTTTTTATACATTTGGGTTTTACCTGAAAGAGGGAAACCTCCATGTCATGATAAGCTGTAATACTTTCTTCCTTTATGAATGTGATATCGCCCACACCTTTCTCCCTAACTCCCCACCCCCCCCACAACTGAGGGTAAATTAAAGCAGTATAACTCATGCAAACACTTGTCAGCCCAAATGCTTTTCTAGAGATTCACTGTATACGCCTGGTTATTTACACAGTTCGTACGGTGCGTGCCATCATCTCTGCGTAGAATGGATTTCTGTCGAATACCTGCTCCTAGTAAGCCTTGCTGGGAGTTTTGACAGTCAGAAATACATAACCTTACCCATAATTATCTCTGTCTGTGGCGTGTGGCAGGTAGGAATAGTGAGTATGTAACATTCCAGCCCCCTAGAGTCCAAGAAGGATGAAGGAAACAAAGTGTTCATGAAGTGTAAGACAAAAGGAAGTCATTTCAAAGGAAGCCCGTTTGATACATTTTTCGCTCTGTAATGTGAAGGCCTGCATACAGCTGAGTGGAAGATGACCTGATAGGCTCCTTGTTAGGGAGGTTTGGTTTGAGCCCCAAGCCTCGTGGAAAGTCAAATAGGAAGTGAAATTTACAAGGAATGCTAACAAAATCAGCAAATGTTTGTGGGGGATTCACAGTGCAGCTCAAACTCTCCTCCTGGCCTGCAGACCTTCTTTGGGCTTCTGTCATGGTAATTCATCTCTTAAGCAGAGGAATGAATACTAGAGGCATGAATCCATAATGAAGCTTCAGCTGCTGCTTCTTTTTTTTTTTTTTTTTTTTTTAACGTCCTTGTATCTTTGGAGAGAAGGCTTCCCTAAACAAAGCATATGAGGCTTGGTAACCAAGAACTTCCCTCTGTGGTTTCTTACCACCCATGTGCATAAAGTATGTCAAGGATACTTATAATTTAGGGTGAAAGGAAAGCGGGTGAACCTGTTCCTTGATCTGGGAAAGAATGGAATTTTTAAATTTCAGATTTTTGTGTTTCTGCAGTTGGTTTGGAACCTGTACTTGAGGACTTTTTAAAAAACATGTTGCTGTAATCCGTCTTTCAGCATTACTCCTCACCCTTTTGAGAGGATGGGGTAGGTGTGGAATTGCCTTGCTATTGTGTCAGTGTATTAAATTCCTTGCAATTTGTTGCCTCCGTAAGAGCTTGGAATAATACAGTGCAGCCAACCCAGACTAGCCGGCAGCAGAAACTTTCCCCAACATGTTCAACAACTTCATCTTTTGGAAAATTGTATCCAGGTAGGAAAGGCTGACCGTGATTTATGCTGACTCGGCTCTCCTCTGCACTCCTTATATGCATATGAGATACCACTGGGCTCCACTGGGCTCCTTCCAGAACTGCCCTAGATCTCTTCGCTGCAGCCCTCTTCCTCAGCCTGCGTTGCTGACATGTCTGAAGTGTGATTTGAGGGTCTGCAGGAGAAAAGAGCCAGGATCTGGAGCCATCTGGAGCCTGGGAGAGTAAGCACAGAGCGAACATCTGTTTGAGACCTCGTGGAGATGTGTAGCGCACTGATTTACAGTCCTTTGGGGAGCCTGTGTACCGAACCCAGACTCCTGAGGAAGCTGGCGTCTGGCAGGAGTCGGGGTACGCAGTTGTGCTTGATTATCAGGACATATCATGAGTCTGTCTAGCCTTCTATTCAAAGCCAGATTGTAGATTTCTTATTTGAGGCGACATCGGTCATCCGTGCCACCACAAAACAAAAATGCGAAGAAAAGAAAAAAAGGCCTAGACTCACACGTCAGAATATACACAGCAGTAATGAAATAAAATGATGCTTCTCACAGGCTTTAGAATGTAGACATGAAGAGCGCGCCCTTCGGAGTCAGACCACGGGGGTTCCAGTGCAGGCTGTATACACAGAGCTGGGTGACTGTGGAGAGGTCTCTTAGCCTCTCTGTGGCTAGTTTTCTCCGGTAAAAAACGGGATGGTGATAATAGTATTTTGTATTAGTATTAGATAATGGTATTTACCATTTAGTGTTCTTTTGAGAAGAAAATGAGGTTTATGTATATAAGGGATTTAAAATAAAGCTGGCAAATGAAGTTCTATATAATTTTTTGCCTAGAGGGCATGAGTGTGCATCCAAGTCTGGGACCCCGGCTGCCTTGTTAGACAAGTGCCAGACTGACCTTCCTTCTTCTCCCCTTAACTCCGCCGCCACCGCCGGACTGGCTTGGTCTGTCTCTCTGGTTCCTTGAGTGGGTCAGGAAAGTTCGGAGGGGGCCTCTGCAGGAACAGCTCCCACTTGCTGAACTGTTCTTGCTGCACACTTCCTGGGACGCTGACTTCTCTTTGGCCCTTGGGCCTGGTTCCATGGTTTCTTCATAGGAAAGGGCTTCCCTGACCAAATCATCTCTACTTCTGTGCCCTCTCCCACCCGTAACTGCTTTGATGCCCACCATGTCTTTTTTTTTTTTTTTTTTTTTAGATTTTATTTATTTGAGAGCGAGAGAGGGAACAGGAGCAAGGGGAGTGGGCGAGGGAGAAGGGGCTCCATCCCAGGACCCCGGGATCATGACCCAGGGTGACTGAGCCACCCAGGCCCCCCGATGCCCACCCGGTCTTGAGCATCTTCAGGTTTTGTAGCTACCCATGACCTGCGTGTGCATTTGAACACGGTTGGTACCCACAGGAGGAGCAGCCCCATTTCTGTTTGAGTCCCCCCTGTAGGTTCGCATCTGATCCAGTATAGTGCCCGTGTTTCATAGGCATTTGGAAAATACTAGTCCAAAGTTTGAATAAGTAAGGGACTGAGTAAGCCATGTGCTTTACAGAATACGTTCCCAGTGGTGTGGGCAGAGCATTTCTTCCTCGTGAGGTGGCCGGTTCTCATTCCCCCCAGTTCGACTAAACTCTACCCCTTTTTGTGTACGTGGTACTAGAAGGGAGAGGGAAGCCCAGGAGACCATCGACTTCTGGAGGTGAGCTCTGGCCTCCCCCTCCCTGTGTATACTCTTGACTCCGGGGGCGGGGGAGGAGGAAGTTTTCCTTTCTCACCAGGCCAGTTCAGTAGGGACACTTGCGTGTGGCTCTGCCCCCTCTACTGGTTGAATGGGGCGTCTGCACCCTTCCTGGATGGACTTACCCTGTGCAGGTAGTGAGGCCGGCCTTGGGGACTGTGCTGGGGTTTATCCTGAGGGCAACAAAATGAAAGGTGAAGCACGGTTTGTTCACAGAGCACACATTTTGGCATCTCTCGCGCCTAGATTTTCATTGGCATCACACACATTCTGTTGTGTGGGGTTTGCAAGGTGGAAGTGAGAGTTTCACGCTGGTGTCCACAGGTTAAAACCTGTCCTTGAACATCGGCGTATGCATTTCGTCGTTCCCCGCATGCACTACAGTGACCAGATGTGCAGTGTTTCTGGAATACCTTCTCTGCAGGGTAGCTCAAGGGGATAGGGTCATCGCATTTTTTTCGGTCTTTGTGTGTTCACGAGAGAAAAGTTGCAGGGAGAAAATAGAATCTCCTCGCTCTTCTTCCACATGCACACACATACACACACACACACACATGGACTTATATTGCTTATAAGGCCCAATAAATAAATTAGAGGGCACCTGGGTGGTTCAGTCATTTAAGCGTCTGCCTTCCGCTCAGATCATGATCCCAGAGTCCTGGGATCCAGTCCCGCATTGGCCTCCTTGCTCAGCAGGGAGCCCTCTTCTCCCTCTCCCTCTGCCTGCCTGACTGCCTGCCGCTCCCCCTGCTTGTGCTCTCTCTCTCAGTGTGTCTCTGTGTCAAATAAATAAATAAAATCTTCAAAAAAATAATAAGTAAATTGGAGACGGTGGAATTTGCCGGTTTGCTTAAAGAAACATAATTATTTTAAAATGACAAACCGGTCCCTTTATCAATAAATGTTTTATGTCATAGCTCGCATGCCTGGATACTGTGTGTGAATTATGAATTAGCTTATAAGCAGACGTAGCGAAGGGTGCCCAGCAGGGCTGTGGACTGAGGGCTAAGGGGGTAGCGTTTCTGACTCTCTCCGCTGCTGCTGTGCTGGGGACACAGCTGTGTGAACATGAATTTAGGAGGGTATTTTATAGCTTTTTTATAACTTGTGCTCGCTTGCAAGGATTTATCGAACATCTCCATCAGGAAGTGCCTCACGTCCCACACCCCCTCCAGATCTCCACCTCGACGTAGCGACAACATGAAGCCATCTTAATTTTAAGTTTTAAGGTCCCTTACCCTCCATTAAGGGTTTTTTTTCCTTCTTCTCAAAAATCACTAAGTCGTCGTTAACTTCTTCCTCCTCCCTGTGATTCTGTAGTGCCGCCGAGGGGAAGGTTGTGAATGCTCACGGGGTTCGTGTCTGTGTGTTTCGTCCCTGGGTTATTTATCGTGGACGGATTTCATGATGTCGAGTACACTGAACAGACCAATAGCTTACTTCGGTTTTTCTTGGTCCAGGATGATCTCAAACACGTGAGAGAGTGCCTAGCTCCCTATCAGAGCAGAGCCATGAGAGAGAGAGAGAGGGAAAGCCAGACAACAAATGCATTAACTTATCCAGAATGCAGCGGTCAGGAAGAACCTAGAAAGAAGCCATTTTAAGGGCAGGGTTCTTGGAAAGTCTGCATGTTAAGGTTTGGTAATACTTTATTTGAATTACCTGTCGCAGCAAGCGCCACAGTGTTTTTAGCGCTGGGGCTGCGAAAAGATCTCACCTGTGTCTCTTTCTTCTCAAGACATCAGGTACCGCTGTACAAAACACAGCTGACGGTCCCGCAGGTTCTCCGGCTTCAGGTTTGGACCGACCACATTTGATGTCCAGTGGTTGTTACGGCCTGGCTGGGTCATTCTGGGCAGAGTACTGAACCTCTGTCAGCCTCCGTGCTCAGCAGCGTCGGAACGTCCGGCTTCGACCCACTGGGCAGAGAGCCCTTGGCACAGTGCTTAGCATATCCCTGTGCTCTCGGCTGGGGCAGTTGCCCTGTCGTGAGCATTATTATGGTTCTTGCATGGGAATTTCATTCATCCATTCATTCACTCATTCATTCATTCATTCATTCATTTTTGCTGGGAGCCTTTCCTTGGACTCTTCCCATCAGCTTTCTTTTTCTCGGTAGGTTTAACTAAAAGAATGCAAAGTGTGTTTTGTGATGCTGGACTCTGTATATAGATTGTCCCGCAATCTTTTTTTCCAGCTTTTTTCCCCCACTAAGGGATTAGCAGCCTTAAAGATGCCGGTGGTAGTGGCTTGCTCTGGTCTGGCCTCACAATACGATCTTTATTTTGCTGTGTTGGGGGTTCTTGGGTAGGTCCTATAATCCCTAAATTAGTCCAGGAGGCAGATGTATGAAAGCCACGTCTTTGTTGGGCAAAACCCAGTGATGGCTTTTCTTTAGTTCCTGGCTCCTATTCAAGCTAATGCCTTAATGTCTGAAATTCCCTCTTTCACCCCCTCACCTGAAGGAGTATTAAATCAGCAGGAAGGACACATCATGGGGGCAGAGAAATGCCTTCACGGGGCCTCTCCCCGGCCGCCGGCCCCGGGCCAGGTCCCCCAGCAGCCAGCCCTCGAGGCCCAGCAGAAGCCCTCCCCTGGGGGCTGCTCCCAAGCGTGCCCTCCCAGCAGGAGCCCGGGCTTCCTTCTCCTCTCGGCCCACTTCCCCTGCCCAGTGAGGCTGCCGTTTTCTGCGATTATGTCATCTCTGCCTTTTCTCTCATGATTTCCTTCACCCTAGAGATGCTCCACGTTAGGGCAAAATACAGGCATTCAGCTGCTCGTAGCATTTAGGGAGTTGGGGAATTTGGCTTTTAATTACTGTGAAAATATGATTATTTAGGGACTCAGCACGATCTCTACAGAGCTTGTAGAATTCTGTGGCAACAGGAAAAGGGGCTTATGAATAAGTGGTACCCTAGGTGAGTTGGCCGGCCCCCTGTGGGGAGAGCAGGGGTCCTGAACGGAGCAGCCCACAGGAACGTCCATTCGCCCTCATCAACATGTGAAGCCTCCTTCCTGCTGCAGCTTTCCCATCTGTAACGTGGGTTCAGACCTGCTGCCTGGTGCTATTGCTTCGTATGTATGTGGAATCTAGAATGTTCCGTACCATCGACATGTGTAACAGAAAGAGCTTATCCATCGGGACAGGCTGACTTGCACCACACTCCTATTTCTAGGCAGCGAGAAGCCTCCACCTTGGTTTTGTACAAACATCGTAAGAGTTAGTCTTTGTCACAGCAGAGTGTTTCTGACTTGGTGAGATGAGTGGTTGTCGCATGTGTATTTCGTTTGCCCGAACGTATTTTAAAGTTGTCGGCGGTCTTTGCACCCGGGCCATCTTGGTGGCCTTTGACAGCCACTGTCAACTGTCAACACTGCTCCCAGTGCTTCCTCTCAACCCCAGGCTTGCTTGACCCTCAGGTCTCCCTTAGGTTTCAGCTCATCCCCCCTCGTCCTGACAAGGTCACTGTCTTCTGTGTGCTCTTGAAGTACCATTAGTCTCTCCTCTGAATACTCATTAAAAATTCTTTAAAATCAGTCTCCCCAACAAGACTGGAAATTCCGTAAGGTAAAGAAATGTGATGATGATGAAGATGATGAATTTCACTCACCATGTCCTCCCTGCTCCTAGCAATAGCATGCCTGGTTCCTGGGTAGGTTCACCGTATTATTGGTAGATGGGTGGATGGATGAGTAAGTGAAGGCATGAATGAGGTATCAGTGTCTCCTGCAGTGTTTTTGTCTCCTCCCTGTCCTGTTCATATGGGACTAGGGATCTGCACACATAGGAGGGGTTCCACACGGTTTTCTAGGTAACTGTAAGGTTGTGGGTTGTGGGTCTTGGTACCAAAGCCTTGCAGTGGATGGAGAACATAAAATTGTATAAATTCTTAGGAAGAGGCCTTGAGATTTCTATGGTCTGCACATGGTCCTGCCTAGAATAAAATACAGCAAATGATCAGCCATTTGTTTCTTACCTGCTCTGTCTGCTCCCTAGGATCCGGGAGAAATACTTGAGATGGGAGGTGACCCCAGGAAGGACATCTTCTCTAATTCAGAGCCAGATAAAAGAGCTGGTGCAGTGCCAGGCCTATCTCCAGCCAAAAGACCGTGAATCAGTCCAGGAGTTTCCTTAGGGGTTCTCATGGTGTCCCTCGAGACAGAGCTCACTTAGCGAGTCATGGGGCATCTCCAAGAAGCATTCTATAAGCGAGGCATTGTGCTACTGTATGATAAACTGGGCCCTACAGTCAGAATGCCTGAGTTCAGATCCTGCCTGCCTGCTTATTAAATGGATGTAGACAACTTAGATAAATCCGCAGTTTCTTCTTCCATAAAGTAGGAGACATAGTATTCCGTCCCTCCCGGGGTTCTCGGAAGATCAAATGGCCAGCTATCGTGTGTTTTGCAGAAGGTTGGGCATGGAATAAGCTCACAAGAAATGTTAGTTCGAATCATTATCATCATTCTTACTGACAGCAAGAGTTTCCATTGCACTTCCAAGCCAGTCCCTGAGAATGCCTATCCATCCCACCCCTTGCAGTCGACGCAGGGACCCACGGTTTCCCCTGCCTGCCCTGCCCACTCGTGTTGGGCTCAGACTTTTGCTACGAGGACCCAAGCACAGTGCCCAGGAATGGCCTCATTTATACTGATTTCGCCTTCTCACACCTGAACCCCTACTGTAAAGGCCAACTCGAACCACCTGAAAATCCGTACCATCTGGTGATTCGTGGTGAGTGTGCCCTCTGCGCACCGGCAGTAAATTAAGTAGCGCTGACGGTGTGCGTGTCCCGCCAGACCGCCGTGCTTTCTGAAATCACGTAAGCACTCTTAATCCAATGGAACGTATTATGACTTCAGCCGCTTCTGCATACAAGTTAGAGGAAAAAGGATTTTAAACGTGGACCAACTAAACCCCATATGGTTATTTAAGGCAGCTTCAGCACTTGCTCGGAGACTGGGCTCTGCTAAAGAAATAGCCTCTCCTCTTACGGCATGATTTTTTTTTTTCCCCTTTTAAAAAAATTCCTTCTTTTATTTTTAGATTTTGGGTGAGATTGGGACTCCAAATCTATTTTCAAGCTGTCTCTTTCTCCGCTGGCTCAGAATGTGCTCAAACTCACCTTTTTTATCTTGCTTCTGCCCCTGGTGGTGGTATCTTGGGCAAGTTACTTGACCTCTCCTGGCTTTGCTTTTTTTCATCTGGAATGTTTGGAGTGGACGATCTTTGTGGTGCCTTCCAGCTGTTAACTTTTTTTTTTTTAATTTCATGATTTCTCTCTCTCTTGTTATTACAGAAAGCATGAGTGTTTTGCCGTAAGCATGAGATAGGAAAGTATTCATTGATCAAGTTGAAAAACCTCCACTTTCCACATTCCAGGACTCAGACTTTGGGCTCAGAGAGTTTCAGTCGTTCTCAGGCAGTTTTGGGTGCTAAGGGTGGTTTGGGTTTCAGTTCTGTTTTTCTGTGGACCTTATTGGACGTGTGGCCTTTTGATCTGGGTACAGATTACTCTGTCTTGACACACAGCAATGCCCTTACCCTTGGCCTGTTCCGGGAGCCCACAGGCAGGACCTCAAGGCTGCCCGAGTCACTGTTAGTGAACCAGACTGCCTAAAATTCTCCAGCGGTTGCCTTTTGGCACTTGGGCAAGAAGTCCTTTCCATGTTCGTTTCAAGGTTGTCAGATACCATTATCTCCAAGTATTCAAATTTTCAAAGAAAGGAGGCAGTGTGTTTGATTTATAGAATAATTATCTAGCTTTAGCTCTCACTTGGTTTAGGCAGGGGTTTTGCAAGCGCCCGAAAATTAAATCCATTTTTTATGGCGCTACAAGGTATTATCTCACAGCAAATGATAATTAAACACCTGTGAAATCAATTAGCCCTTTAAGCAGGAAAAAAAAAAAAAAAGTTTTCCAATTATATTTTCACACCTCCAAAACTTTTATAATCCCAAAACCAACTCTGGTGGAGAGGGATGTGGTCGATGGGAGTGGCAGGGTTAACTTTCCATAAGGATCATCCCTAAATGTTGATGTGACTTAGAGCCAAGGAAGGGGGTCTGGGGTACCACCAGCTCCCTTCCAAGAGGACTCAGTCACCTTTGGAGCTGACTCTCAGCGGCTGTCTTACCTGACACACAGCTGGGTTGTCAGTTCCTCTACAAAGGAAGTTACTTGCTTTGTGTTTTGATGCCAAGTTTTACTTGACGGTTTATTTAAAAGCCAAGATACCTTATTGGAAACTAAGCAACAAGACGTTCCATGTGACAGAATTGCTCTCTCTTTAAGGGCCCTGTAGCCAAGAGCTCTGAGCCATCTTCATTACAGATGCATACCCAGAAACGGACTGATTGGCTCATGGCTGAGAATTAGCACAGCGGAGCCCTGGAAATCGTGGCTGGCTTTCCAGACCCTTTCAAGGATTGTGTGTGTTTCATCATTGGCTTTGGTAACAAATTAGCTAGTCCAGATGCTTCTTTTGGAAAATGATCTGCACTTCTGAAGCACTGGATGGGTTTGGGGTATAGGCCATAATTGAGACTCAAAAAAGAGGGCAGGAGGGGCGCCTGGGTGTCTCAGTCAGTTAAACGTCTGCCTTCGGCTCAGGTCATGATCTCAGGGTCCTGGGATCGAGCCCCGCATCAGGCTCCCTGCTCAGCAGAGAGTCTGCATCTCCTTCTCCCTCTGCTGTTCTCCCTGCTTGTGCTCGCTCGCTCTCTCTCTGTCAAATAAATAAATAAAATCTTAAAAAAAGAAGAAAAAGGACAAGAATCAAAACAATGCCAAGCCTTTGACATCGTCTACATCGTGACCTCCTCATATACAAAGACCGTTCTGAGAAAGCACTTGCCTTGTGCTCCCCGATATTCCTACATACCTCCGTTTACATAAAGTTCTCAGGGGCACTTTAGTTTACGTGCAGTTCTCATGTACTCTGTTCCCTTAGATCCCCAGTAGACCTTGTTTGGTAGGCAAGGTGAGCACGATCGGTCCATGTTATAAATGAGATGGATTTAGAACCAAAGTGCCTTGCTTACGGTCAGACTGTTGATAACAAACTCAAGACCTGAAACTGTAGTTTCTAATGTTTGTTCATGCAGGTTTCATTCTATCCCTCTACATAAACCTCTCTTAAAGGCATTCTTTTGGGGAAAAAAAAAATTTTTTTTTTTCTCCAAAGACATTTTTAGTGAGATTTTGCTTTCATGGCAGATGGCATTTAGAGCCGCTGATGAATCCTGACATTAACCAGAGAAGTGAGGCTGATACCACACACACAGACACAAAAAGACAGAAGAGGATTTCTCCACGTTCTTTTAGAAAGTTGGCCCGGGGGTGATCCTGGCATATGTGGCCAGCACCTGGGACACTTTGTGACCTCATAGAATGAGAGGAGAGATCCGGTATTCATTCGACAACAAGTATTTCTTTAGATTACAGTGGTCCAGGCACAGGTCTAGGGGCTGAGTCCACAGTGGTGAGTAAGAACAGGTTAGCTCCTTTTCTCATGGCGTATGTATGATATTTAGGGAGAAGGCGAGCGGGCCGTCAAATAAGCAGATGGGTGAGTTCACACAGTGGTAAGTCCTAGGACGGAGAGGAAACAGGGCAGTGGGACAGTGAGTGCTGGGAAGGCTGGCTGGTCTGTGAGGGCCTCTCCGAGGAGGGCCTGTTTCTCTGAATGCTGATTTGCATCGTGGAGCGGATTGGCGAGAATATTCTAGGCAGAGGGCATAGCGAGCACAAGTGCAGGAGATGGTAATGAGTCCGTTGTGTGTAGAGAAGCTGCTAGCAGTAGATGGTGAGTGAGAAGAGGGGCAGTCTGAGCTGTGGGCGGGGGCCAGTTCTCATGGCGTCTAGTTGGCCACGGCAAGGGGTGTGAATATCATTCTAAGTGCCGTGAGGACCCACTGGGGGGTTTTCAGCCTTGGAGTTAACATTTTAAGGGTATTTTTGGTGACTCTGGGAAAAATGGATTGAACTTATAGGACTGAAATTATTCTGACCTGAAACTAATAGGAACCAGAGTATGCTTCTTATTGTTCTGTTCGCGTGGAGATCTAAAGGAGTAGAATTAAGGAGGTCTAGGAAAGAGGGGCGTGGGGAGACTGGGTTTCCGGTGTAATTACAAAAACCATTGGGTGTTTGCGCCTTTGTTTCCCCTCTGCTCGGTCTGCAACCTGGCGCATAGGAGCTCCTCGGGATTCTTCTGTCCAGTGAACAGGTATCAAAGCAAGAAGGCATCTTCAGGGCCACCTGGTCTACCCCTCTCCTGTTAGGGCACTTAAATTTTCTCTGTCCCATAGGCCTGTCCCCAAAGGAGGCCACCTAGGAGTTGGCTCACTCCGTTGCTGCTTCTCGGAAGAGGGCTAAGCTGAGCAGAGCCAGCTGGAGGAGGAGGCCGAGGTGACACGGAGCACAGACTCTCTCCCCCAGGGCACTGTTGTTCTTCTGCCAAAGGAAATGGCAGAATCTGGATTTATGGGCCTCTCGGGTCTCCCCTGACCAAACCCTTATGGGAGGGTGATCTGGTAAATAAACAGTACGTGCCATCAGGTCGTTAACCGCACACAGATGTTTACGTCCCATGGACATAAACGTGCTGCACATTTATACATTCGTGTACCCGGAAGGGAGAGGATAAACTTTCCGTGGTCCGCCAGCTTCACGCAGCGTCCATAGGATGTCGGTGTCCCATCGATTCTCGAAGATGCGCCCTCTCCCTTCCACAGACCTCTGAGGCCTCCTGACATTCAGCGCGAAGGGCCCGAGTCAGAAGGTAGACCTCGGGCAGAAATAGGAGCGGAGTCGGGAAAGTGAGGTGGGCCGGGCCAGCTGTCCTTTCATTAACTGTAATTGGATTCTCAAGGTGTTCCCGAATCACTGAGGTGCCAGGACCAGACGAAAGGCTTCTGCGCTCACCAAGAATGCAGGGCACGTCCTGTTCACCACTGGGGAGTGCCCGCTCTGGTGACGAGAACAGCCCAGCAGGAATTCCAGACATCCTCCTAATCCCAGGGCTGACCCAGTCTGAGTCTGGCTGGGCAGGAAAGAATGTCTTGGCTCAGGAAGGGAAGTGGTCAGAACGCTGGGTCGAGCCCAGTTTTCTTTGGGGAATGGGGCGTCCTTGCCATTGGACCAAAGCAGTGTTTATCCTCAGGAAGCCAGGAGGAGGTTTCTACCGTTTGTTTGCTTTTCTTCAGCTCAGACGTGGAGGAGAGCCAGGACAGGGTCCACTTTGAATGGCGCTGCACATGCACCTGACTCGATTGGCTCATAATGGTCTATATCGGGGCCGGGGAGACACATTCCCCACCCTCACCGGCGTGCAGAAGGAAAACGACATGTTTAACAAGCTGCCAGGCCAGGGCGCCTGGGTGTCTCAGTGGGCTGAAGCCTCTGCCTTCGGCTCGGGTCATGATCTCAGGGTCCTGGGATCGAGCCCCGCATCGGGCTCTCTGCTCAGCGGGGAGCCTGCTTCCTCCTCTCTCTCTGCCTGCCTCTCTGCCTACTGTGATCTCTCTCTGTCAAATAAATAAATAAAATCTTAAAAAAAAAAAAGCTGCCAGGCCTTTACAACTAAAATGGAATACAAAAACGGGTACAAAAGGAAGACAAAAATAAATAAGTAAAAGACACTGTTTTCCGTTCTCTGACTTGGGCTCAGCCTCGACCAGTACATGAAGTAGAACGAAGTGAAGATCGTTCTAGGAAGATCAGGCCTAACCATGAGCCCGATGCACTGTTAGGGCCAACTAGAGGCGATCGTCGTGAAGAAGGGCTTGCGTCTCTCGGTCTGCCCTTGCTCTCTCAGCCCCTGCAGCATGGCAGAAGGCAAACTGATGGATGCTGAGGGTCTGAGCATTTGCTGTCTGTTTTCTATTTTTTGAGGGGCTGCGATAGGTCAGGCCCTGGGGGAGGGGCTGGTTCAGCAGAAGGCGGGGCTGTGGCCCTGTCTTCTGGAGGCCAGGGAGAGAGCAGGATAATGGGCAGCTTAATACAGTAGGAGCAATGGGCAGGTTAACCCCGGGGCACTGTGTGAGCAGCGAGAGGGTCTCTGGCCAGGACTCAGGGGTCCAAGGAGGCTTCCTCCGGAAGTGCAGGAAAAGCAGAGGAAGGAAAAAGGGGTGTGTTGGGGAGAGGAGCCCCTGCTCCCTGAAACTCATCCCATCCCTGAGGAGTAGCTGCCATTTAGGACAGACGCTCCGTGCTCGTGTTCTCCGCTTCAGGCCCTGCTCCCCTTGGCCGGGCTCCTTGGCGCAGAGCCTGGTGAAAGTTAATGGTAAGATAATGACCTCGGGCTTCCCACTTGCCCTCGGGCCTGTCACAGACACTTAGCTCCTGCAGCCAAGACCTTGGGGTACCTCTGACAGACCCATTTAATTCCCCTGAGGTCATTGTTGCTGCTGGGTTTTTTTGTCGTCCCTCCCTTCTCTGTCCCCCTGTACCCGGGTCATGCTTTATGTAGCATTTCCAGAAATGCTTCTTTCTAGGCGGAGAATTGCTGAGACCCACATGTCCTGGGGTGGCGTTGGTCTTGGGGGTGTTTGAAGTTTGGTGTTGCTCAGCACAGAAGCTGGTGCGCCCATGGCCTCCGCCAGCATTCTGAGATCAGCGTCACCCAGCCCAATGCAGTAGAGATCTTTCTTCTTCACCTTTGCTCTCACAATGTCACGATGTTTGCTGTCACGGAGGAAGAGGGTTCCCTTCCTTCTCAGCAGCTCTGAGAGACGACAAGAGAGCGTATTGTGGATTCCGTACGGTACGCGCTCTTGCATGAGCCCCACAAAACCTTTGTTGCTCTACTTCGCCATCTGTAAAGTGGGGCCATTTCACATGTTTTTGTAGAGCTAAAGTGCAATAACGAGCTCAGGTGGTTGCCCTGCCCCCAGGAAACATGTAATCAGTGTAGGGGGAGCAGGGGGACCGTTACTGTAATTGTCACCTTTAGGGGCACCTGAGTGAGTCCATTCATGAAGCCGGATGGTCTTGATTTCAGCTCAGGTCATGATCTGAGGGTCGTGGGATCGAGCCCCACATCAGGCTTCATGCTCAGCAGGGGGATGCTCTCTCCCTCTCCCTCCCTTGCTCCTCTCTATGTCTCTCTCAAATAAATAAGTAAATCTTAAAAAAAAAAAATAACCATTATCCTAATGGCTGTCCTATTTTACTACTTGCTTTTACATAGTTGCCATTGACTTGCTGTTTCATGAGCGGGAACCAAGATGGTTCTCTACCCATGTTGAAGGAAGAGGAGCCCCGGTAGGTGCTGGATTCACTTGCTTACACAGGTGGTGATGACCATGCCGTGCAAGTCTGAAGTTCTGGGCTGTCAGTATGTGTGTAAATGCTGTGGGGGAGTTTTGACCTGATGGGGGTTAGGATCCAGTGTATTCAGATGGGGGCGCTTCTTCCAAGTGTCTTCTGACTCTCTTCCTCCCCGTGGGGAGCTGGCATAACCCTGCCTCCCTCCCGGCATGGCTGCAAGGCTTCCACGGGATCGTTACTTCCCTCCCTTCCCTGCATCAAAAGGGGCTTTAAATGGCCAATGGAAGGGAGACGGTTTTTTTCTGTGGATAGCCAAGAAAGGTGCAAGGCTGAGTGTGATACCCGTCCCTCATCGCAGCCAACCGCCGCCCTCTGCGGTGCGCAGCTCAGGACCAGCAGCAGCAGTCCTCCCGGGGAGCACCATAAGGAAAGTCCTCACCTGGGCCCCCTGAACTTCTAGCAGCAGGTGGTGCTCAAGGCCAGCATCGCCTGGGGGAAACGACACCATGTCCACAGAGAAGAGCTGCTGGGTGTCCCCAAGGCTGCTGCCCCTCTGGGCCACCCAGTCCAGCCCCACACGGGGGTTAGTGCTCAGCACTTACCTGACACCGGGACACACAGGGCGCATTCCTGGGCACAGAGGCTGTGCGAGTTGGTGGTGAAGACACTGAGGCTTAGCGTGCCCCGCAAATTCTCAGACACCGCGGGGGCCCCGACCTCTCTGTCGGCCTGCTCACAAGGCATCGCAGCCGAGCTCTGGGGCTGGCTGGACCCATTTTCTAACTCCAAGGTATGTTTCTCTGTTCACATTTATGTCTTGAACCAATTTCATATTATTACGTGTTATGAACCTTGGGTTTTCTCAAAAATAATAGAAATTTTATGCGTCGAGTCTGTCAAGTCCGAGAGAGGGTGTACATTAGCAAGGTTAATAAAAAACAGAGCACCATCTTGGACTGAAGCGCTGGTGGGACATGATGCTGAGTTTTGAGTCGAGGAGAAAGGGCCATCTCAGTGGTAGCCATTGGGGGCTCGTGCTGGAAACCAGGTGAACGGCCCAGGACTTCGCTCCGTAAGAAATGTATTTTCAGGGGTGCCTGGCTGGCTCAGTCGGCGGAGCGTGCAACTCTTGATCTCGGGCTTGTGAGTGTGAGCGCCGTATTGGGTGTAGAGATTGCTTAAAAATAACATCTTATAAAAGAAAAAAAGAAAGAAATGTCTTTGCAGTCCCCGCATTTGTATGAGCTGGCCCAAGAGGCAGCGTGATGTGATGGAAAGCAGAAGCCCTTTAGAATCAGAAAGCCTAGAGTTGGCGCCCTAATGGCCCCATTGCTGTGACCTGCATTGTTGGCCAGGTTATCAGTTTCCAGACACTGGGAACGTGTCACGCTTCTGCTACGCCCTTCGGTAACTCGCGACCACTGCATAGGATCGTGTCTGAGCTCCAGGAGATAGCACACAAGAGTCCTCCCAGCGGAACAGCAGTGTCATCCCCCCGCCACTTCCCAGCTCCCTCTCCCCCAAACTGTGGTGGGTCCTCTCATCTTGGTGTTTGTTCCTGCTATGCTGTTTCTACCCCCCACTCCCCGAATGCCCACTGCCTCCTCTCAGCCCTGCCAAGCTGATCCTCGCTCTTCACTTAATAATCAGCTCTGTTTACCTTCCTCCTGGAGGTACCTCTGCCTCTCAGTCTCCCCACCAAAGCCAGGTTGTCACTCTTGTTTCTCTTTGCATCATCCACCTCGTGCCTCCATCTGACCGCTAAAAACCAGTCACTGATCATCATATTCCCCCACTGAATAGCAATAACACATCTGCCTTTTCTCGGGGCCGTCTGTTCCTTGAGTCGTGTCTGACACACGGTAGGCATGCAACTAATTAACGTTTGTTGATTGAATAAAAGAAAGCACGGAGGAGGCGCTGAGGAAGTTATTTTATTTCCCTTCTCCCCGCTTACTTTATGGAACTACAGCAGTCATAAATTGCTTTTGTTTTCTTTCTTTTTCTCGTAAGGGACGTGATTCAAACCTGGATGTAAGCAAAGAAGATTAAGTGCTTATGAGGATGGAGACTGGAGGGAACAGATAGCATAGATGTTCACTTACTTTACAAGTAAATACTTGAGACAAAGTTTGAGACAAATACTTGAGACTAGTTTTTACAAGTAAAAACTAGTGACATCACGGGGAGACTAGAATTGTATGACTACAGAGATGAGAGGCCCCGATCACTTGCTTCGTGCCTGTCCTCTTTGATTCGCAGAAAGCAGGCTCTCGTAGCAACTGTGCGCGCTACAGAGGAATTGTGGGTCGTGCAGGAGGACCAGTAGGCACTCTGGATCCAGCAGCATCCTTGTCTACGCAGCTTTTGATAATAAGGCAAAAATCCTTTCAATTAGAGGCTGCTTCTCTGTTGTGGTTCCCAGCTTCTGTTTGCTGTGCATTTTAAAGGGTCTGTTCCACATTTCTCTCTGGCTCTATCTTTGGGAAGTCTGTTCTTTCTTTGCTTTCTTTTTCCTTTGTTCCTTTTTTAAAAAAGTGTTTTTGTTCCTCTCATCCTGATGTCATCCACAATGACCTGCAGTTGCACAGTGCTCGGCAGTGTAGAAGCATGGACATGATCTCACTTAACCTTCACGACTTTGACGCACAGAGAACTCCGTTTGCACAGGACCCCACAGAAAGTGGGGGATCCAGAACGCAGAGTCCTTGAGCCACATGTTCTAACTTTTCAAATCGGCTCTGTTTTCCTTTATATTCTGTTGCCTTCCTTGAGCCGTAATGATAATAGCTGTCATTTATGGATTGTTTGTGATATGCCTGTGTTGGAGTTCAGTGGTATCATCTAAGCCTCATACTAGAGGTGTCTCCATTTTTTGCCAACCAGGAAGCCAAGATTTAGACAAATACCTTTCCCAAGACCACTCAGCTTGTAAATAGCAAAGATGAAATTTGAACCCATGTTTGGCTGTGTCTAAATCTACTTATTCACTAAGCTTCGTATTACTAGCCTCTTAACTCAAAGTTTTTTTGAGCTCTTAGCACAGAATTCAGGATACATCCTAATTACCCAGAGGGGCTTGTTAAAACGGGATTCTGGACCCTTCCCCTGGAGTTTCTACCTCAGTGGGCCATGCTGAGTCTGGGAATTCCCATTTCTGGTAGTTTCCCAGGTGGTACAGATGCTTCTTCTGGTTGGGAGCACACATTTTGGAGCACCCCTGCTCTCGCCATGCTGCACCCCCACCCCCGGGTACACTGATTTACTGCCAGCAAAACTGTGTTTCATATGGAGGGGAAGGACTTCAATTATGCATTATTACATGGCCCATTTTGAATGGGGTGTATCCCATCCATTATTCAGTACAACTTTAAGGAGAAAATTATTATGGCCATAAGTGGTTCCTGGCTTCTAGGTTAAATTCAGGTCATGTCATTTTATTGCATTTTTTCTTTGCAGTCATTTATGAAAACTGTTCTAACTTCTCTGTCACCGCCTATACAATGGGGAGCTTAATGCCCATCTGAAAAGGGTAACAAAACCATTTATTAATTAAAGCTGAGAGTTCTCTGAGATAAATTGCCTGCCTTATCTGCTTACCTCCTTGCTTGGGATATCATGTGTTAATTATCTCTTACTTTGAAGAAGTTTATGATTTTGATGTGATTTACGTTTCTAAACATAATCATGGAGAATGAGTCCCTTCGAGAAGGCTGTCCCCTTCACTTGACCCGGCTTCTGCCTTTCTTTCCCCATCTCTAACCACCGATAACCACTAATCTGTTATCTGTTTCTAAAATTGTTATCTCATGAATGCTATAAAAATAAATAATGCCGTCTATATCCTTTTGAGATTGGCTTTTTCACTTAGCCTGATTTCCTTGAGGATGTTGTGTGTATCAATACTTCATTTCATTTTATTGCTGAGTATTCGAGGCTGTGGAGGGACCGCAGTTTGGTGAACCATCCACCCAGCGAAGGACATCGGAGAGTTTCCGTTTGGGGCTGTTAAGGATGGGCAAGTTTCATGGGCAAGTTTCTGCGTGAAAATAAGTTTTCATTTTCTCTGGGATAAATGCCCAAGAGTGAAATTGTTGGGTTATATGCTAATCGCGGTTTTAGTTTTAAAAAGAAACTGCCAAACTTTCCAATGTGACCGCTCCGTTTTACCTTCGTACCACCAACACGCGAGGGTTCCAGTCTCTCCCCGACCTCTCCAGCAACTGTTCTCCCGGCATAACCATCCTCACAGGTGATTTGCGTTTCTCTAATGGTTCACAATTAATGCTGAGTATCCTTTTATGTGCTTATTGGCACTTTGCGTATTTTCTTCGGAACCATATCTAGTCCATCCTTGACGTGTTTTCAGATTGGATTGTCTTTTGATTGTTGAATGTCAGAATTCTTTACATATTCTGGGCTGTCTTTTCACCTTTTTTTTTTTAAGAGTTTATTTATTTGACAGGCAGAGATCACAAGTAGGCAGAAAGGCAGGCAGAGAGAGAGAGGAGGAAGCAGGCTCCCCACTGAGCAGAGAGCCCGATGCAGGGCTCGATCCCAGGACCCTGGGATCATGACCTGAGCCGAAGGCAGAGGCTTTCACCCACTTGAGCCACCCAGGCGTCCCTGTCTTTTCACTTTCTTAATGGCAGCTGGAAGGAGAGGGAGCCCAGTCGTCCTGACTGAACTTGCCTGAGGTGGAGCTTCTAGAAGGTGGAGTTGGGAGGGGTCCGTAAGGGAGCAGGTCATGGCTCAAATGTCACAGACGCTCACTGTTCTTGCCAAGATCGGGTAGGTTTTCTTAAACAAATGTTTTTCCATTTGTCATTATATCCTTAGGACCGTTTTCAAAACGTTATATGAATGTTTTTGTCATTTTTACCCGTTAAGTTGTTTTGCTAGGGAGGGTACCCACAGAGTTAGTGCCTCACTGTACAAGGCCAGCCTTCTCGAATGTACTGTGTGATGTAGACACCTCTGGGAAACATTACGCCCTCCGTTCTCATCTGTCTCTCTGAATTACCAGATGATTCTCTGGTAGGTCTCCCAACTGGAGTAGGATCTTCTCTGCACAACGTCTACAGGACTAGAACAGGGCCTGGGAACATTGTGTTTCTTGAGAAAGTGACTCCAAAAAAGAAAAAAAAAGAATGTCTTAAGCATCTAGAAGAAGGTGGATGGGGGTGTGTGAGCACATCCAAATGGAGAGGTGGGTCCATAGAAGGGCTGAGCAGAAGGGTTCCAAACTCACGTGTGGCCCACCCAGAAAGACTGACCCCTTGCAGATTCATGGGCTGAACATGGTTAGAAATCTGAAAATCATTGTTTGAAGTTTTATGTGTACATGTCCTGGGTGTGTCTTCATGTGTCTCTAGGGATACACACCCAACAAACATACGTTTTACACATGTGAGCCGATACCTATGTATACATACAGATACACGACACTCATTTATGCAAAGGTTATGGAAGCCTTTGGAGCAGTGGGATATTCTGAAAGGACATTCTTTCTTAACTAAGAGTAACATAAAGAATAATGGGGTGTTCAAACAATCTCTCGTCATTTTGCTGATGAGGAAGCTGAGTCCCAGAGAACTTCTGTGTTTTATTCATAATATCACAGCTACGTAGGGTCAAGAATGTTCATCCCATATCTCCGGTTACCTGTTGCGTGAATGAATACAAGTTTCAGTCGTGTAAGCTTTATCCCCTGCATCAGCAAATCCTTCTTTTCTATCACCACTTAAATATCAACACCCTAGAATCACTGTCATTTGAATTTCTGCTGTAAGTTTTCTACCTTCCCTCTACCTCCACTCCTTCCCTAAAGTAAATTCTGCAGCTGGCAACTTTGAAACTTATTACCATCCAGAACATTAATAGGGTTTTACATTTTTAGCAGCCTAATGATGAGGCTGTAGGACCTTCTGTGCTAGTCCCTCAGGGGTTTCTATTCTGGGCATTTATTAAACTTTGCTGTAGTCTGAAGTATGTTTGACCTTTTTATATTACAATTTGAGTTTAAAGTTTATATGTATATTTGTGTGTGTGTGTGTGTGTACTTATTTCCCCCTTCACTCATTAGGTAGAGAACCCAACCTTTTTAACAATTGAATTCGAAAATACTTATCAATTATTTCCCTGTGTTTGCTGAGCAAAGAAGAAGCCATTACCATCATAATTTAATATTTCTTATTTAGCCAAATTTGAGCCCTCTTAAAAATCTTTTCTACTTTCAGGTCTATTTTCCAGTTTAATTAATGCAGTGAGGGTTTTTATTTTACTCTCAATGGAGATAATCTTAATCCATTCACGGTGACCTTTTCTTGTGCAAATTAGTTGTACAAGCTTGTTTAAGCAAATGGTCCTTTGCCTGATGTCTCTTCTTAATGACGGGTTTATAATTGAAAATTGGCTTACTCCCATATGCCTAGTTTGTATGAGAATATAAAAATAGATGTGGACTTTAAAAATATAAATGTATATATCAGTATCCCAAAACGAGGAGGGAAGAATCCGATGCCTGGAGGCTATGATTAAATTAGACTATTAGAGTCAGAAAATGCCGGTGACATATGCTACTGCCAAAGTCACACCTGTCTGCCAAGCATTGGAACCTCTTGAAAAATGAGAGTGATTTCATCTTAGCTCTGAGAATCCGCGCTTTCATAGGACAGGAGCCATTTCTGGCTTCCCAAGTTTGCTTAAACTCATAATGAACCTGAAACTGCGTGTTTAGGAATGTGTTTGTGGATATCACTTTTAAAGTGATAGCCCTCAACAGAATGAAATGCTCCTTGCTTTTCCAGCACTTCGCCAGCAGAAAGAGACAGCTGATGCTCATGTTATATTTTGCCTTTTTTCAAGTGCAAAACCTATGTGATACTGCCAAGTGGTATTTGAGTAAAAGTCACAATCCTTTCTTCTGCACCTCGGTTTTCTGTGCCCCCTGCTTTTTTTTTCTCTCTCATTATTTTTATTTCCCCATTTCTTAGATCTGCTCCTTCTGGCTCCCTTGTCTTACCCTCTAAGTCTTGTCCATCGTTCTTATAACAGGAGTGTTTGTCTGGCATAGCTGAATATTCTTGGTTAAATGTAGGAGAGAGAGAATGTTGTTTTGTGCTGGTAATGGAGGTTTCCTGAGTTGGTTTTAGTAGCATGGGGTGGGGAACAAGGACCGTCCTAGCTTTGCTGAATGACATGGCATTAAACAAGAGGGATGGGTTGTGATCTTTTTTTCTCTCTCTTTTTTTCCTAAAAGAAAAAAAAAAAAACGCATGGGAACAAGACATTTCATCAAGACACAAATATCTGATTTTTGGAAGCCAAACCTAGGCAAGCCAAATTGTTCCTGGGATGATCAGACTCGTCTTTTATGTACTGCTTGCAAAAGACCCTAATTGCTTTGTCCCCTATGAAAGCTCACATTCGCTCTCCCTCGTGCAGCACCCCACCTGCACCGAGGGAACATGAGAACTGCCCTCCAGCCAGCATATTTCTCGAGTTGCTCTGGGTAATTTCATGCAGGTGTGCACCCACAGATCTCCGTTCCTCCCCCACTCCTAACGGGTCTTCGTTTGCTGATTGCTCTTCCTTTCCTTGTAGGTATGATTATCGGGAAATGCTGCACAATGCCACTTTCTGTCTGGTTCCTCGTGGTCGCAGGCTTGGGTCCTTCAGGTTCCTGGAGGCTCTGCAGGTAAGAGACTGAAAGCTCCCCGGACTCGGGCCGAGGACTGAAGTCAGGCAGGGTGGGTTTAACCTCAGCCCTTCTGCTGGGATCTAAACGGCATGCATGGTTTGCCTTGAACACCTGAAGTCTGTTTTCCCAAGAAAGTCCGCAACACTTTTTACAAGGGGGAGGGGGCAGGAGGAGGATTTACTCTCTGTCTTCGGACACAAGTGGATTAAAAGGTTTCACCACCGGGGACGATGGGTTCTTCGGGGACAGGTTTGCAAAAGGAGGGCAGATCAGAGCGCCCAACAGCAGCATCGCTGGGCTCCTGGCAGAGACACTGCCCTGCCTGAAAACCAGTCTGAAGAGCACTGGCTTAAGAAAATGCCTTTTTGGTGGGGCTTCCCAAAAGCAAATTGTCTTTTCTGCCCACCCCACCATTTGTCTCTTGGCACCTCAAAATTCCGAGAGTGATGCCCAGGAGGTCACAGTACTCCCTTTGGCCCGCCTATCCCAAGGCTCTGCAGCTCTGGGGCCTGTGTGGGAGTCTGCTCATTAATTAGTCCACTCTATAGAGAGGCCTCACCTGCAGACACCTGTGCACACTTCCTGCTCCTGGGAGTGGCACTCAGCCTTCCGTGACCTTGAGAAGAACATGCTCTGAGCTGAGACAACTCCTCCACTCGTCACCCCTGGCTTCTCTGTTCTTTCCCCCTCTACGTTCTGCACCTTGCCAGGGTCCACTTTTTTGCACAGTGCTCCCTACTAGCATGCGTCATTCTGTCCTCCAACAGAAGAGCTCCCTGCCCCTTAAGGCCCTTTCCGTTGTGTTCTGCGAAGCATACCGTCACTCATGTTCCCGTTGCCTCTGTGAGATGTCGCATGAAGCAAATCGTTCTCCGCTTTGGATTAGTTTTCTGGACCCTTAGCCTGGCGTTTCTTGGCTGAACGATCACTGTGGGAGCAGTACTCACTGTGGGAGCAGTACGTTGGTCTCCCCGTGGCTTGGCTCACAGTGAACAAACAGGTTCTGGCTCAGATGTTTGCACTGCAGGGCCTCGGGAACGCCCTGTAATAGCTGCGCCACGACACGCTTCATCAGGAACGCCAAGCCCCGTTCTGTCCTCTGTTGCTCGTCACGGTGGGCTAAACCGCTCCACAACCAGGCCAGTCCCATGGACAAAACCGTTTATATTCAAGGTTGGTTTTAGGCTAGGATGTTGTTGGTGGACGATTTTGTTACATCAATAAAACTTCTCGAACGAGGCCAGTCGTCTCTGTGGAAGGAAGGTCAGCCAGACCATGTGCTAGAATAGAAATGGGGTTTTGGCCTTCGAGGGCAAGACTTGCAAACATGAAAACTCGTAGGAGCTCTCTCTTCTTCTGGCCCAAGCAGCCTAGGATCCTTGCAGGGACCCGAGGCAGAAACCCCAGGGCTTGAGCTTGTGATGTTAGCTCCCATTGGAAAGGCTCCCCCTGGCGCTTCCCTCACGTGATGAAGCCCCCTTCTTTCACGCAGGCTGCCTGTGTCCCTGTGATGCTCAGCAACGGATGGGAGTTGCCGTTCTCCGAAGTGATTAATTGGAACCAAGCCGCCGTCATAGGCGATGAGCGATTGTTATTACAGGTAAGGAAGGGGCTCTGGCCTTCAGCCCGTCCGCGGGTTACTGCTGCCCCCGTCCAGACTTTCAAAGAAGATGAATCCAAAAGGTCAGCTCTATAAAAGAAATTCTATCAGGAGAAAATTGCCTGTGTCATGGCGAATATGAAGTCATTTAATATGACACTGTTCGCTTTCCCACGCAAGATCCACCCAGGTGTGGGGAAGGTATTTGCAAAAGGGAAAGTGGCAGGTAAAGGACGTGAACTTTGATGGTGGGACGAAGCGTATAGCCATCCTCTTTCGCATCCAGAATTGTTAGAAGCTGTACCACAGCATTTCCTGCCACTTCATATTCCTTTCCCCTGTTTCTATGATTGCCTTCAGATTAATTGTCAGAAAGAGGGAGGTCTCTAGGGTTGATTCTTGTAATTAGTGTGATCGTTGCTCAAGTGAACCAGTCTGGGGGCCTGAGCAGTGTTATCTTTAACATGTATTTAAAAGAGCAGACTCTAGTAAAAAAGATGATCGTTTAAATGTATTTTTTTGCCATTTGGAGCTCTTTTTTTATTTTATTGCATCAAGAATGTTTAGCATGGGATTTGCCTTATTTTTTTAAAAGATTTTATTTATTTATTCAACAGACAGATCACAAGTAGGCAGAGAGGCAGGCAGACAGGGGGAAGCAGGCTTCTTGCTGAGCAGAGAGTCCGATGAGTGGCTCGATCCCAGGATCTTAACACCCTGACCTGAGCCGAAGGCAGACGCTTAACCCCCTGAGCCACCCAGGCACCCATTGCCTTCTTATCTTTTATGCAGAATTATTACTGTTGACTGTGGGGTCCATATGTTAGACATCTCTGGAGTTTATTCATCTTCTTTAACTAAACTTTGTGCCCACTGATGTCATAACACCCCATTTCTTCCCTACCCCCAACCCTGGCAACTCTCATGCCACTCTTTAATTCTGTGAACTTGACTATTTTAGATACCTCATTTATGTGGAATCAGGCAGTGTTTGTTGTCTCTCTGTGACTGGTTTATATCCCTTAGCATAATGTCCTCAGGGTTCATGTGGCCTGTATTGCAGAAGTCAGACTTAATATGATTAAAATGACCATAGTACCCAAATTAATCCGTAGATTTCATGCAATCCCTATTAAAATCCTAATGGTATTTTTTTACAGAAATTGAAAAATAATTTTAAAATTCATATAGAACCTACAAAAGACCCCCAAACAGCCACATCAGTCTTAAGAAAGAACAAAGCTAGAGGCATTATATTTCCTGATTTC
This sequence comes from Mellivora capensis, assembly GCA_004024625.1. Classification (NCBI taxonomy): domain Eukaryota; kingdom Metazoa; phylum Chordata; class Mammalia; order Carnivora; family Mustelidae; genus Mellivora; species Mellivora capensis. Next base: position 268 of record PISX010008084.1, on the reverse strand, counting down.
AGAATATATCACAAAGCCACAGTCATCAAAATATTGTACTGCCATAGAGAAAGACAGACAGGCCAATAGAAGAAAATAGAAAGCCCAGAAAGAAATCTGCTCATATACGGTCAACTAATCGTCAGCAAGGATGTCTAAAGAGAGTCTGAACTTCTCATGAGCTGCCTAGGAAGGGGGATATGATATAGAGAAATCTAAGGGCAGCAGTGGTCAGTCACTAAGGATTTCTTTTTTTTTTCCTTTTTTTTTTTTTTTTTTTTTTTTTTTT